>JAYMTF010004891.1:0-12396 GCA_036897485.1 Pelargonium nanum | reverse complement strand
GTAAATATATTATAATATTAAAATATATCCATTTTTTACCCTAAACATTTTCATTAATTATACCAAATACATAAAAAAATACATGTAAACAAAATACATGTGTGAATCCTCCTCCAAAAATGCCGAAAAAGGCCTAGTGGTATTTTCCAAATAAGCCCTTAACTTGTGGTAACTTGGTAGTTGATTTAAAGAAAATAGGATCATTAATTTGGACCTAAGACCATACCATTTTTGTTACCTTGTCAAAATTTATGTCAATTACTATATAAAATTGTCCTTCTAGCACAACCTATTTTGTCACTTGTCATTGCCCATCGGTAGAGCTTAAAAGAAAGAACAAAAATAGTAGTCAAAATAAAAGCCCACTAACAATCTTTCCACATAAAACATAAGACCACTACATGTTAGAGACCATCTCAATCCACATGCTACAGAATATACATAAATAAAGAAAGTGTCACCAACAAAACAAAAGCAACACAAATCTTTAGACCACAACTTCTTCTTCTACTTCCACTTTCTCAAAATGGAGCTGTTGAAGTCCTCTGGAGTGTGTGCTTTTTGGGAAGCTGAGCAGCTGCAGCAACACATAACTGCCATTTCCACAAGCATGAAACAAAAAAAAAAACAAAAAAATCAAACCCAAAAGAAATAATGAAAAGATACCATTGAATCATCTTTAAAGTAGTAAACACTAACTATGTAAATCTCATGTATTCTCTCAATGAGGAAACAAAAAAGGAAAAGAAGAAAAAAAATGTGTGTGTTTGTTCACATATATACACATTGGTGGGTCCTTTAGTTTTGGAAAAAAATTATTGATTTATTTACCTGTTCTTGCTGTCTTTTGAGTCTTGCATTCTCTTCCAGCAAGTGTGCAACTTCAAGCTCCAACTCATTTGTGTAAGCCTGTAAAAAACCAGCACAGCATTTTCAGAGAAGATTTTGAAGAAGAGAGAGACCTACCATCAACGGAGCAAGTGGCTTAATACGCTTGTTTTTTAGTTTTTTAGTTTCAGGTTTGAGTTTCGGTTGCTACGCTTGCTTGCTGATAAAAAATTATAAAGAAACCTGTTTTCTTGCTCTGGATCTGGCGGCCGATTCACGGTTCTTGATCATTCGCTTGTGACGCCGGTCGGTGGAGCCGCCATGAGAGTCTTGGAGCCTTTTTTGGGCAGAGGAGGCCAAGGCCTCAAAAGGGTTGGCATTGATGTGGTGGTCGGAGTTGTCAAGATAATGGAAGTCGAGCCTAGAATTGAGGCTGAGGACGGTGGCCGGAGCATGGATGTCTCTGTTTCTTGGCGGCGGAGGCGGCGGCGTTGGTGGTGGTTGGTCGTTGAAGGGAGCGGCGAGGAAGTCTTGGAGGATGATGCCGTCTCTGGACGGCGGATGTGGGTGGTGGTCGGTGAGGGCGGCGAGGTTGATGTCCTTCCACACCTCCTCCATGGTGGTTGGTTTTGAGGAGCAATAGAAAGAGGAGGTGGTGGTGGTGGTGGTGTGTGGACAATGTGGAGAAGTTGATTGCAACATTGGAGGTGTTTGAGATGGTACTGAGTGGGTTTTGGAGTGTTGTTTCTTAAATCTTTGGAGAGAGAGAGAGAGAGAATCAGAGGTTAATTACTTCACTTGTTCCTAAGACAATGTATTGCTCCTCCTCTCTCCAGTCAGTGTCAATGGACATCTTCTTTAATAATTCAGAAATAAGAGAAAACTATGTGTAATTGGAAATTTAGATAACCATAAACAAATAGTAGTGTCCTTGGTAATAATCAATAGTAGTTTCCTTGGTAATAATCTGTAATTGGTTTCTATATGCAGTTTATAGTTATAATTTTTTTTAAACATAATTTTTTATGAATTTAGTTCATGGTAGACATTTTTTTTTTGGAATTTTATGTTTACATGGTGTAAGAAATGTAATAGATATTAACTAATTTCTTATAAAAACATTTTTGAAATTTCATTCATAGTAATTTCTTAGAAAGATAAGATGTTCGTTTTAGAAAAAAAATTTTTTTTTTAAAAGAATCAAGACTTTTATTTTATAACAAAAAATATATATTTCTTTTTGAAGTTAAACGCTAATCTTACAATCCAAAAGAAAAATCGAAGTACAATTTCGTCAAACAAAATTATTTTAAATTCATGTTTTTATCACAAAATTAGAGGATCCAGCAAACTTATAGGTCAACATGTTTGCATAACGATGATAAATTATAATCTCAAACATTGGAAATTGTTAGAAAAAAAAAATTAGCGACCAACTACTAACATTTTGAATTTTTTTGTTCTTTTGACAACCTAAAGACAATGTTCAAAACTCGATAATTAAGTGCATCCAACTCGACCATCACTTTTTGCCTATCTGTTTCATGTTCAGTAGCGTTGACTGAATTAAGGGAATTGTCAAGTTAAGAATCAAATTGAATATTTTATATTTTATAAAAAAAATTAAATTGGGTCTCACCTCTTTATTAAAAAAATAAACATTAATTTCTGAAATAGGGAAAATAAACATTTATGGATGATGTTTTAATGATATTTGATTGATAGGTTTGGCTATTAATAGAAAGTAGAAATGCAAGAGCAATATATGGCCCTGTACTGTTGCAGGGAAGTGGGACCTCTTAACATTATATAGGTTTGGCACTAGAAATACTAAAGAGTGCTTTGTATAATAAAGAAAACATATAGAAGAGTGATTTTGAATCCTTGTTTCATTGACATTAATTGGGTAAAATACAAAGAAACCCAATCAATGCCTATACTACTTAAATTAATAATTAATAATGAAAAAAACCATGAAGGGTAAAGATGTTTATGTTCTTCCATGTACAAATAATATATTTATACTCACAAATCAAATCATGCAATGTGGCGGCGCGTAATTCGTTAATGAGAATGTGAGATCCATTATATGGCTCGTGATGAGCTTAGAGCCCAACCTCTCAGATGCGATGTCCACTGGCATCAAGTGAGTTTTAGGATCTCCGTGAGTCCTTCGAGCACCGTAAAAATGACGTGAACTCTTAGCAGCACATACTGCTCGCAGTAGCATCCTAGTTTTCTTACGAGACGAAGAGTTTTTGATGTTCCAAAGAAGCAGAAGGCCTTAAAGGCTAAAAAGTCATTGAAAGTCATAAGTGTTACGAGGGCCTTGAGAATCTCGAAAGTTAGAAGAGCCTTGAGAGCCTTACCACAACAAAAATTTACCAATCATTTGTACACTTTTTGTAACTCAATTTACCAAACATAATTTAGTAGTCTAATAGGCCTCTCACTCTTTTTTCAACCTCCTTTTACCACAATGTGTGTTTTATCTTTAGCAGGCAAAAGAAAATGGGTGGCATGATGATCCTTTGCCTGTATATACTCTATGCTATGAATGCAAACATAGTGGGTGTGATGTAACTATTTGAGGGTCTCCAAATGAAATTCCTATTAGTAGGGAAGCAAGCAGAAATAGCAATTGTAGTAGTAGTAGTAGTAGGTAGAAAATGAAATGGTGATTGGAATTGGACTTTAATGGCATGGAGCAATTGTAGTTAAGTGGGACAAAGAAAGATTGGTAAAAGAGGACAGCAGAGAGAGAGAGAGAGAGAGGCACTGTCTCATCATCATCATCACCAAAATAAGGCAGAGTCTAGTCTCTGAGGGTACATACCTGTCATCTTTGTATTGCTCTGTCCCAAACTCTTTCACACATCCTTCTACACTCACTCACTACTCTCTCTCTCTCTCTCCTCAAAACAACCATTGTTGGAACTATGAACACAATAGTCTCTCTTGACCCCACCTCACCTTCTTTCTTCCCTAGTTATATATATAGTAGTGTTAAAAAAAATCGATATTCCGTCTGATCGACCTTTCAAATTGTACTCGCACAGTAAAATATAACGTTTAATTTTACTTTACTCAATCTCTGGTTTAATCGTACCCACCCCACGTGTTCAATGAGTGGGTCGTGGGTTTACTAAGTCCAACCCACATGTAATTCATTTGCTGACCAACTAAAACGCTTAAGAAATACCTTTAGGTTTGAACCACTTGACTAAATTGTTTTGATAAGTGGTTCATTTTTAATGATTTTGTTGCCTTATAACAGTTTTGGATGATTTACTATTATGATTCGTATTACGAGAGAATTAGGTTGTCCACTTTCATAAACGTACAAGTAACCCGACCACGAATACTCCCGGTCACTTCCATCTCACTCTTCAAAAGCATTTGCCATTTCCATGTTCAAACCAAACCAAACCAAACTTTCCAAGTATGAGACCATAATGTGTGAGTATGTGATATATAGAGTGTGTGGAGGAAGAGCTCTAGCTAGAGAGCTAAATATGGTAGTCATATTATGATTCATTGGTTGATGGGAGTACGTAGGTAGATGCAAACAAGTAAAGTAATGTGTTTGATTTGATATTATTGATGGAGACCCAACAACTCTTCCATATTCAGTATCCAGAAGAAGACTGAAAAGAGCATTATTTTGGAACAGATACAGATACAGATTCTTATTCTTTTTATGAACAACAACATGAAGATGTAGCAGATCCAGCAGTAGAAAGAGAGCAACTCATATAAAAAACCGTTGGATGCTTCAACAAATTCTTCTAACTCTCACCCATTTCAAGACTATGAAAGTAGAAGTCATAGGGAAGGGAAACACATACATACCATCTAATCACTCATAAAGACAAACCCTACTCTTCAAATAAAACCAATATTTGTCACTTCCAGTTGTACACAAAACCATGCTAACAGTTGCTCATGTACAATATGTTCACAGCAATCTAAACTCAATTTACAATAGTTGCAATATTAATCTAAGCCCTAAGATAAAGAACAACACAAATCTCCCTAAAAAATAAAATCTAAACTTTCCGTCTCGAATCTGACCAGAGAACCCAACACCGATACTAATTAGGTTCATAGCTCCTTGATTTTCAATATCGACATATTTTTAAGACGAGAGAAAGCCAAAAACCTTCAAGCGATCACATAACCTTGGATTGTATTTCCAAACAATGACCATGTAACCAAGTTAAAAGACACAAATAAACTAGTCTACAACAAGGTCCAATCCATTAACATACAAAGTTGCAAGTCCAAATCTTAAATCAACATTCAGCCCCAGATAGATGTTCAAAAGATTCATCCCAAAGGACCACTTTATGCAATAAAATCTTCAAAAGTTTTGAAGAAACAAAGGTATACACATGAATATAGTTTTCGAACTGATAATGTGACAAAAAAGAAAGCGATTGGCAAATAGATCACCAGCAAGCAGTAAGCATCCAGCACAAGCCACCACTTCCTTCCATGACAGTGCAAACATAACTCACCAAAAGCTTTCATCCACCACTCTTCCACGAATGGAGGTAATTCTGAACCCATAACATCCAAAGATAAAACGAGCACAGGGGCAGTAAAACCAAAACTCCCCATATAAACTTGCCAACTAACCCTGATTCTAGACGAGGGTACAAGGGCAACAACAGCTGAAAAACCATACATATGTGCCCAAGAGCTTATGCTACCAACCAAAGTCACAAAAGTGTTCTTTCCCCCCCCTTTTTTTCTTCTTTTTTCCAAAAATAAAAAAAGTAAAACAAAAAAGTTTTTCCTCTAAAATTTGTCCTTTTCTAATCCGCACAACTGTGTTTTCTTATTTGCCTAATGAGAAATCAAGTTCCGTCATGCGATGGCAAGATCATGATCCCCAAGTCATCCAAGTTTTCACTACTGTCATTAAGCACTCCCTCCACCATATCCCTTCCCAAGAATTTTTAAATGAAAATGTGCTTTAGCACCCATTTCTTACTTTAATTTCTTGACGGAACAGAATGATCTGAACCTGGAACACTACCTTGACCCGCTCCCTCTGTGCCGGATAGGCTTGACTGGCTGTTAAACTCTCCAGATTTAGATCGCCCTAGCAATGGCTCCGCATTAAAATCTGCTTGACCTCTTGCACTAGCCTTCTCCTCAAGATTTAGGCCTTGGAGATGAGTTGCCATCATATCATGACTAGACATCCCTGCAGGCTGGGTTCGATTAGAAAAGTGAACGGTAGGCGGCATAATCCATCGCATCCAATCATTGCGCCTCCTGACTTTGTCACCCTGGAACCAGAGCAATTAGAATGAATATTAGAGGTGATACTAAAACCAAAATGGTAAGAAACGACATTTCTTCATTCATTGCAGCACCACGTAGGCAGGGAACCAAGAAAATTCATCCGAACAGGTAACCAGAGGGGTAAATTATCATTTATTAATGACTAACATCAGACTACATTGAACCTTGTGCATACGTCATAATAATACCTGAACTTCTACTACCGTTGAAGCTCGTACAGCATCCGATATGAGCTGGATATTTTCTGTCAGAAGCTTAACCTGAAAAAGGAATTCACAGAAAGAGTTAATCTTCTTTGGACAAGTGAAATTAATACCTAAAATGACAACAATAATAATAAGGGATGTACAGCCTATTTCTCAGTGAGAAAAACAACTTTAAAAGAAAAGTAATTGCAAAAAACTGAGGAAGGGGATAGCACAAAGGGCATAAAATGACAAAAGCGTGATACAATACCAATGAAACAAAACCTCAGGACAAACAGAAATTGGGGTGATAATGTAACAAATTGCAACAGTATAAAAAGTATTGACCAAAAAACAAGTTCACCTGTATACAGTAATCTTTCAAGAATTTTTTTATTGGAGACCAGACAAGCAATTGATTCACATTATTATGTAAAAAGTTTTTTTTCTATCATACGTTGCATCATGCATGTCAAGACACATCCACACAATGCATAAATAATTTAAAAATTTGAAAATGCTAATATGTATGTACTAATTTTACATTTCCAGTATCATCATTAAGCACCTGAACAATCTTCAACACGTATTAATACAACCATGCACTATAATAAGTGCCACAACATATTGATGGCATTGACCACATGACACATTTGGTGTAGCAAAAGCACTGAATAGAAATTAATATTTCGAGGATGAAAAAATGGTGAAAGATGATTAATATTTTTTACCTTTGAGGCAATAAAAAACTAAACATCAAAAGAAATCAACAACAAAATTATGCATAAACATGCTTGTGAGTTACCAGAAATTGCTATTTAAGTAGTGATTTCATGTTCCGAAACAGCTGTTCCAAACCATGGAACATTAGCATTCCAAAATAGGAAATTTGGCGTTCGAGTTGCTATACAATTCTATTAAAAAAAATGATAGTAGTAGTTTTTCAGTTTGCGATTGAAATTAACAAATAATGATAGCACATGAAGTTCCACATGTTATACTTCTACATGTAAACCTAGTATATATAGACCTAAAAACTATTGATATATGTTTTGGTTAACTTCTATATACTAGAAAAAAAAAATTATCATATACATTTTGCAAAAAATGTTCCACAATCCTAGACCCGTAATGTTCTGCCTTCCTGTTTTTGTTACACATACCAAAATGTACCATGATCCAGGAAACTGTAGACTTTGGAATTATGAATCTAAAACCATAAAATATAAGAATATCATTTCTTAGATTGGCACTAAGCAAATAGAATATTGGGGTTTGATAATTTACATGAGCATATGCACGCACATATACATGCATGTAAATTGACAGACTAAGGTAAGAAAGGATCCTCCTCTATTTCAAACATATCACTTAGATACGGTTTGACAAACAGAACCTAAATCTTTATAGTAATTTGGATAGTATTCAGCTTGGCAAACAAAGAGGAGGTAAAAGTACTAGTGAAATACAGTACAATTATGCATATTTTCAATTGTGAGTCACCAAACAAATGTACAATTAGAATTTAAAACATAAAACTAATGAGATGCCAAAAATCACTGGTCCAACCAATTAACCACCTAGTTAAAGCTCAGTTTGAATGAAAACCCAAGAAATACAGTTACACCACCATACCCCCTTTACCATCGAAGGAGAGGAGGCAAGCAAAAACAGGTAAAGCAACAAATTATCATTCAAATTTATACAAGCTCTTCAATCCAAAACGACCAAAACCATTATTATAATAGATAGACAAGATATGGAGAAAACATTAATGTTGAGAATATGCACCAAGTATCACTATACTATCCCCATCAGATTAAAAAAATATACCATTCAAATACCAAGTCAACAGCCATAGTAAAAAATGAAAGTAAAAAATCAATTCTAAAACTGGGAGCAAAAGATAATCTACCAAATCTACCTAAGGCACTGATAAATCCAAACATGAATCCCTAAGCTATGAAGCACTGATTTGGCCTTGAAATAAAAAATCTTGTAGGATTCGCATGTTGTACATGAACACCCAAATCCAACTTTATTACTCAGGAAAAAAGAAAACAATTAAGTAGGGCTGCAATGACTAAGCTTACTTGTTTAATTTGAACCTATGTTGTTAATGGTCTGTAATGAATAATGACTTGATAAATTTAAAATGGAGTTATATGCAACTACAAAACCCAAGCAATCAAATTGTTCTTCAAGTGCTATATTTCACTTGGTCCATGTGATAGCAGAAACGTTACGTTTGTTTTATGTTTTATCAACTGAACATTGTCTCATACTGATGCTATAAAAGAATTCACAAGGTAAATGCTGATCACAGTGAACTATATCAACATTCAAGAGAGTTATTATTTCCATGGATTGTGGTTAGAAACAAGACCATTGGTTCAATCAATAAGGGTTCCATGCAGGACTGCACAGGATGATGAATCAAAGGGAAACATAGGCCAACTATGAAACACCGACACTCTAATTAAATCGTTATCGCGAACCCACACGAAACAGACACATTGACAAGTATTCAACCGGTGAACTGGATACTATTAAGTAACAAATAAATAGGAAACGCTTTCAACACACATCTGTATGTGTTTGGTTTTTTTAATGATTTTTTTTAAAAAAAATAACTCGGATTCTAGTATTCTACTGTTTGTTTCTAGAACATTAATTTGTTTTATATATAACAAATATATTTTTAGTTTTTTACTTTGCTATTCATATTAATTTGTTATATATGATATATATATTTTTAATTAAAACATGTCATAAGTTCTCATGTCTAATAAATTTTTTAAAATGACAATTCACAACGCTAATCATGCCGCATATTCGTGTTTCATAGTAGACCAGCATCCACAATAGTT
The DNA here is from genome assembly GCA_036897485.1 of Pelargonium nanum. NCBI lineage: Eukaryota > Viridiplantae > Streptophyta > Magnoliopsida > Geraniales > Geraniaceae > Pelargonium > Pelargonium nanum. The sequence continues at coordinate 3,197 of JAYMTF010004891.1, read as the reverse complement.
TTAGGGCACATAAGAATTATGCTATAAAGAGTAGGAATAAAGAATAAACAGAAATGTAGGACTTTCCAAACAGATTTAAGTATCATAGATATAAAATGACATCAACAAAACATTGGCATGGATTGTAGTTTAACAGTCACATAAAATAAAAGCTAGCATGTTTGACTAAAGCAAATCTCGGTACTTCCAAGATTAACTTGTCCGCCACTTGAACTTTAACAACTAAAAATGTCAAGATATATGATCAACAAACATGGAAGTATTAGAAACACATCCATAGACTTGAGCAAAGTGAAAAGAAAGAGTAGTTCAGGATTGAATAAATTAGACATTAACAGACCAATAATGTGTCAGAAAAGGTGTCCCCACAAACAAGTGGAAAGCTATCCCTGTGCATAATCAGCCTCTTTTCACATCTCATAGGATGCTAGGATGACTTTGGATATAATAGAGGCATGGATAGTTTCATAAAACATCTTGATGAGAACTTAAGACTGCCAAAATGTCCATTGCTTGCAAACAAGTTCATGCTCAAGAAGAAATAGCATGCCCACACAGCCATTACAGAAGTAGAGAGACTTGTCACAGACATGAAAGTTTCTCCCAGCAACCCACCTGTTGTGTTTTCCCACAAGAATTCTTCCAACACCTAAAGGAGGTACAATCTAAATCTGACATGGTCTGTGTACAGAAATCAGGTAATAGGCATTGGAGCAGGGATCAGTGATTGGATTTATCAGCACTCCATCAGATGAAGGTGCACTAACTCCTATGCTAGCTAGAAGTATCATAAAATCTAATTTCTATATAGAAGTTGGTATTTCAGTTATCAAAAAACAGTTTCTGACAGACCAGGGTAAGGGCAGTATTTGGCATCACAAAATGTTTATAGGGTTATTAGAAACAAAGATACAGCGTTGAAGACCCAGTTGTTGCTTTTATACAAGCTATGGATTTATACAATGTACAAATTTGTAGGAAGCCCCATCCTTACAATTAACTAAAAAACTCTAGTGCTTCTAAAAGAACTTTGATAGCCAGAAAGCCCACATATCAGACTAGACCCAACACCATCTAAGATTTATAAGAGAGCAAGATACTTCATGATATTGAGTCTAGCACACATCCAACTAAAATAAGGCAGAGAAGCAAGGCCTTAAGTTTTGGAATGACGCTGATTAAATATAAGCAATGATGATCATCCATAAACTAAAGAAATCCCACTCAATCTCCATACTACCCTTGTCTACCTAGAGAGAAGTGCTCATACAAGGGCAATGGACCAATATCTTCAAATAAGAATGACAAGAAAGAAATGCATAAATTATCTGGATAGCCATTCATAATCTTCTTGACCCAACTTCCACCAGATAACTCTGCTATGGGTTGAGGAGGAGGAAATCATGAAACATAAAAAGCAAAACAGCACAGTGAAACAAACAATGGCTAGCACGAGGCCTCTTAACATATACCTAACATCTATTCTCTTTTTCCTCTTGTCCTTCCATCTTACTGGACAGGAGCAAGTAGATCTATACAGAAAATAAACTTTTATTCAAAAAATAGGCTGCTCAGCACGATAACATGTGCTGAAGGTGAAGTTATTAGCATGGAAGACAAAATAACAAAACCAATGTAAATAAATAAAAACTTGAAAATCCTCGAACTTACCCTTTTGAAGCCTGCTAGTAATTTAATAGGAACCCAGCCTTGGTCATCCATGTTTTGACGCAAGTATGTATCTTTGATTAAATTCTCATTACTGCAATAAATAATGTGGAATTGCAGTCAACTCTTAGAAAGATATTGGATTGGTTTATGGCAATAAAAAAATAGATAGGTGAAAACAAAACCCTAATGCAAAAGTCAAATGAGAATAAAAAATGTATGCGTTACCTGAAATAATAGTCTATCTGAGTCACTATTTTACCATGCAAATTAAAATCCGGGGCATGTAAAAAGACCCCAGGAGGTGGTATTGGGGCTACAAAAGGAATCCGCTGCCTCTGAGTGACTCTGGAGGTGGAGTAGCAACAAAGTACACTGGAGATGACAGTTCTGAAAATGGCCATAGGCATTAGAGCAAGGCCGTGATTCCAAAATAAATGAAATTTGACCAGGTGCTGTCGAAATACAAAAATATTAACAATAACATACTGCTTACCAGGGAAACCAATGGGACCGCCAAAATGCCGCACAGAAGAGGGAGGCATGAATGGGCCCGAATTGGGAGGTGGAGGGGGTGCTATAAACCTTGGGACAACCCTATGTTGGTGTATATGGTGGGCATCCCTCCCAGTAAAATTCCGGTGAGCATTCCAATCTTGATTTCCACGGTCCTGCTCTCGCCTGCCCCCATAATGGTGAGAACCATCACCACGCGGATGTAGGCCATTGCGGCTTCTGAATGAATTTCTTTGTGGGTGATTGTTACCATTGTGGGCATTGTGGGAGTGGGATCCGAACCCACCCTTCTGTGCAGAATCCCTTGGAGGGTTACTTGTAGGAGGCATGTCAACTAATGAGGAAGCCGGTGCTGGCGGGTGAGAAAAGCCACCATTAACGGATGTGTTTCCACCACCATTGCGCTTCATTGATCTCTGACGTGCAGGTACCATGCTTTGAGGGTTAGCTTGTCTTTGTGAGAGAGATGAAGATGCAGTTGCAGTACCCTAATGAGTAAAAAAATTAATAAGGAAATATAAATAGTCAATAGACCATAAATATACCGACATATATAGATATGCATATATAGAAATAATTTAAAGTAATGAAAAATCACAGTTACCTGCATCCGTACAACCCATTCCACTACCCCCCAACCCTCCCCCGAAAAAAATAGCGGGCCCCAATTGAAAAATGTATCCCTAAACTCTCAGACCCGAAATTAAGATACCTCATAATTTGAGGGAAGTCAATAGGAGACTCAAACTTAAATGGTGTGGTTCCAATTTTACTTTTCATGTTTGTATGTCAACATAAATATTCAACAGACTAATCATAATGTCGCTGGCATACCAGGTAACAATGAAATAAACCAATAATACATGTCTTGAACAAAGAGAATGTTTAAGTCCCCTACTTCAGAATTCAGGCATATGTCAAATTAGCTAGCATGAGTTCAATCTTTACTCAATTTTTCCTAAACAAGAAACTAGTTAACACTCAATGTGAGTCATAATTATGTTTTTCAGCAA
>JAYMTF010004890.1:0-12398 GCA_036897485.1 Pelargonium nanum | reverse complement strand
GTTATGATTCATTTATTTATTTATTTGTCATTTTTTTGATTTCAATGGCATACATTTGAAAATATGAAGTGAATTTGAGAGCAAAATGGTCAATTAACCCATAAAGTTGACGGAGTTAGTGATTTTTGGTTAGATTTAACCTTTTACACTATTAATGAAAAAATATGGTAGTTAGTTGTTGACTTTTAAAACATAGGGTGGTCATGTATTTTTGGTGATAAACATAGAGGGGTTTAATGTAATTACCCCTATAATAAATTAAACAGTAAAACATTCGTTTTGAAATAAATGAGTATTGTTTTATGTTCACGCTCATCCATACAACTCAAAATTCTCTAAGTCAACGGTAGGAATGTGAGAATCAAATCAAATTTTACCCACTCAAAGACATTCCCACTACCTAGCTCTCAAACCTAACAAATCAGGTATTTGAAAAAGAGAAAAATCTAGCCAATAAATTATGGCCAATGAGGTGATGCCACATCATTAACTAACTCACATACCCGCCCCAATAATATACAACACATGTTTATGGATGATAAAAAGGTAAATGAACAACACTAACTTGTACTTAAATTTTTTAAACAAAAATCACTCATTAAAAATGGAGAGACTGAATATTCAAACTAATATAATCATGCATGCACACTGACTACATTGCAAAATTCTTCAACACTAATTTTTATACTGTATATATTATGCCATTGCCTTTCAATTTGCTCCTGACCTCACAACTAGCTAGGGAAATAAAATGCTTGGTATTCAATTTTTCCAAATATCAAAATACTGAATAATTATCGGAAGTTTTGAGTAGAACTAAATCTACTTCAATAATACAAAAGTTTGTTTATTGGGGATGGTTGGGTGGGTATGTAAACACAACATCAACAAAACATGGTCTTCTTTTGAGATTATACCTATAGACCAATGAATAGAAATATCTATCTATGAAGACATTTACAGATTTGTCTTTGCTTTGCCATTTCCATCTTTAGTAACACGCCTCGTCACTGTTCTCATCGTCACAAATTCCTCAGCTGAAGATGGGTGTATGCCCACCTGTAGTAAGTACCAAGTAAAACCTCAATCATTTCAATTCCTCACTTCACTATATCTATAATTATTTATACACACTAGAATTAGAAAGGCCAATGTCAGTTTTAATGGAGAAAGCTCGACTTACCGTACTGTCAAATTGGGCCTTTGTGGCTCCACACTTGAGAGCAATAGCTATTCCCTGCCAAGAAAGAAGACACCATAAAATCAATATCATGAAATGAACAAAGATCCTATACTTAGATATAAATTTCCATGAACTTCTGTTCCTAAGAATTCATAATCTTGGCCATTCAAGTCTAAGGCACGTCATGCCGTAACAATGATAATTAAGCATACCTGCATAATCTCAGCTGCCTCTGGCCCACACATTGATGCTCCGATAACTTTATCCGTATCAGCTTCAACAATAAGCTTCATTAATGTCTTCTCTTGGCGTCTACACAGCAAAAACATGGGCATTTTTAGTTGCTATAAACACATAGTCAGCACATGCAACACCAAAAGCAGCAAGAGAAGAACCAATTGGACATATTACATGTAAAGTCAATCCAAAAGCATCTTGCGACAATCTCAAATGAACTTTACCATTATTACCTCAGGAGAGACTAATGCATATGTTTAATCAAATTGTTGAGAAGAGTAAATACATAATATATAATGATCTCAGCATCTAGAATGAATTTATCTATGATCACATAAAACAAAACCTTATGGCCAAGACTTTGGTTAGTTATGCGATACCTCTCCAACAGAAACCTAATATCTATTAAAGATGTTCCTCAATAAGTTATAAGAGTAGAAACAGCCGCTTATCAAAAAAGAGAGTAGAAACAGTCAATATTGTAGAATGCTGGGACACATATAAAGAGAAAATATTAACATAACATAATACAAGTGATGCATAATCATCGATATGTTTCTTAGTATATGGGCAAGCAGGTGAAGAAATCAAAATCCATTTCAAATCCGAGAAGCTAGTGGGGCAAGGAGTCAAGGACAACTTTTTACTCAGATCTCAAGTCTCAACCAATGCCTCAAGGGAGCATCCAATAGTGCTTGACTTGAAATTCTTTCATGTTATTCATCACGAAAGATATCCCCTTAGCAAAATGATAAACCACATACAAGTAATTAAAATTTTAAATTATCCATACATACCCAGAGACGGTGTTCTTCATTGGGTTGAAGGTTGATGTGAAAACCAATATATCACCTTTTGTTTGCTTTATTGCCTCTTCTTCATTGAGGCCCACCACAGAAAGAGGAGGTATGCTGTGAAGCAGCAACAAACAAGTCAATCACTTGCAAGTGAATTATAATTGAAGAATAACATAACTTTTCACAGGATACCCAAGTCAAGGGTACACAGTAAAATGTTAATGCATTAACATAAGTTCTACAATGTCACACATGCTACATTCTATGTATGAAATATTAGCACAACAGGCAACCAACAAATGCTTGCAATATAATCAATGTACAAATGATATGGGTAAATATGACATATGTCTGACCATACCAAAAAGGCAACAATTACAATACAGAGCAGACAATCTTACCAGTCATGATTTCATAAATATGTCTAATTATATTAATTTATTAATAACTGAATTTCATCATAAAAAAATTAAAAGCCCAATTGGCTTTCAATTGTTTGCTCACAAAAATTATGTTCTTTTTATGACATGGGACCCCTATGAGGAAGAAGTTACAACAGCAGCTCAGTGAGCTCACAGCTCACCTCCATGACGCCATACTTTAAAAAACAGTCTAACCCCGGGGGATTCGCATGCACGATCATGTGTTAATTACCACACAAACGCCTCCAAGACACCTCAAGATGTGTCTCATAAGAATTAAGCTAGCCAAAAGATATATCCTAAGCTCCAAAACGGAAAAAAGATACATGCTTACAGGTACCATCCACATGAACAAAAAAAATCATCACCAACATAGACAGTTGATAACTGTCTGCTTCATTGCTTAGTTGCTCGAGGGTCTTCAGAACTCATTTTATGTGGATAACTGTCTATAGGGTGGCAGTAGCCATGCAGCCAGTTATGCTACATGGCATTGAATGTTGGGCTCTAAAGAAGCTGCAAAGCCATAAGATGAGGGTAACAGAGATGAGAGTGATTAAGGGGAGATTTAATAACACTTGGACGGATAAAATTAGGAATGAGAATATTTGATGAAGAGTTACGTTGGGATAGCGTCAATTGAAGACAAGACGCACGGAAACTTTTTGAGGTGATTTAGACATGTGTACCATAGGGAGATTAGTGACCTTGTGAGAAAAGGTGAGAGATTAGGAGTACTGGGTACACCTTAGTTAACACGGAGATAAATAGTAAGGGAAGACATGATAACACTTGGTTTGGATGGAGTGGAGGAGAATACGAGCAAGGATCCCGAAGAGTTTTGCTAAAGGATTCACGTAAACAACCCCAACATTGTTTGGGAAATGGCTTGGCTATTATTGTTTGTCAATGATCTAACGAAAGTATAGAGTACAAACATATACGTAAAGTAAGAAGTGTATATATGCTTAAATGGCACACTGTCACTAAACAACGACAAAAACGTACTCAGATGGAGAGGAACTGATACCTGAAAACAGCACATGGTACATTGCTATAGTCTGGTTTGCTAGGTTCCCCACCAAAAACAGTTTTCTGCAGGTAATACATTTAAAATAACATAACCAATTAAGTATTTCTCCATGCTTTAATGTAAAAACCATTGCAAACTCAAATATATTATATAGTAAAGGACTAGATGAAAACATACAGCAAAACAGGTTCCCTCCAGTAAGGCCACAGGAGTAAGGTTAATTCGATTTGTAACATCACCAACAGCCCATATGCTAGGTACATTTGTGCGTGAAAACTCATCCACCTGGGATAAAAATGACACAGAGAACTCAGTAATGTATTAGTTGACATGGCAGACCCAACATTTATTTTCTCTAATAGATTAGACATTGTACAGCAACACTTAAATATCTTTTTTCATTCAAATAACTATTATGACATAAGAGTGGCTTAAGAAGCAAAATAGTTTTTGGTTTCAGATGCAATTATACTTTCTTTTATGAAACAATCAAAAAGATCTTCAGAACCCAATAATGGACATACAGTGGTTAGACCCCATGCCATCCACTATTTTTCTCAAACAAGCATACTACTTTTGTAAGATTATAATAAAACTATAGACTATGGATTATGGGTGCATTTTAAAATCCTAAAAAGAAAAACCATGCATACTACAATAACAATAATAATGATAGTAATTGAAAAAAGAAGAAGACAAAGCTAGCGACCTTCACAGCTCCTGCCCCATCAAGTTCCACACCAACAGCTTCCAAATTCAATCTTTTTGTATTAGGAACCCTACCTGTAACCCAAAAAACAAAAGTCTTGTTGTAGATGAATTGCCAAAAAAAAAAAAAAAGACATGGAAAGAATGACATGGACCATCAAGGGGGAACAAACTACCAGCATAACAAAATATGTATATTTCAATAAAGGGGTAATTACATAAAACCACCATGTGGTATTGTCCACAAATACATACATAAGTTCATTACTTTTACACGTCAAACACCAATCACAAACTTTTCACCCCACAACAATCAGCTATCCTAAACTTCCGTTAGTCTATTACAATGGAAAACTACCCTCTTTCATCATGTGACAAAGACAAACACATGATCCCACTTTTTTCTAAATACTCATTTTACCCTTTATTCCTTTCTTGTATTTTCATTTTTTCTCTCATTTGAACTAAAACTCAGCAACTTGGTAAAGACATAATGTTGATTTGGCATTATTTTTTGGAAAGATTATTGCTATCGCCAGAAAATTTATGCGTTTGAAGATTCCGAAAAGTTCAAGGCTGGTGATTGACATGGAAAATTAACGAGGGCATGTACGTATTTGTGGACAATACCACAGTTCCTTCTCTTTTTATTATTGGTGAGAGCAAAGCAATTACAAGTGATACTGTGATAGGAATATATTAATTGGAATTTGGAACTGTTAGCAAATCAAACAGGTTATAGTTACCACTTACCAGTTGCAAAGAGTACAACATCTGCCATTATTTCTTCACCATGATCTGTAAGAACTTTTATGCCACTTTCCGTTTTAACCAACTGCAAAATTAGTATAACATAAGATCTAATGTAAGTCAAAATAGTACACACATCTATATGATGAACAAAAATCATACAGGCCATAAAGACAAATTCCATGACAAGTCACAGGAGTATCTTGAAACACAGGGAATTGAGTTGATCCCTTTATAGTTGCAAGTACCTCTGTCAAATTTGTCTGTGGATGCAAATGAATACCCCTTCCTTCCAAGTTTCTTGCAACAAGTGCTCTCATTTCATCATCAAAACCTCTGTTAAAGCAAGTTTATATAAATGATTGCATTAGAAGTACTGCATTGCATTACTGGACAAAAAAGTGCCAAGTGAAAGCTTCTTTTGACAATAAATAGTTGATCACAGCAGGGAACATGAACTTGGAAACAATTCTTAGCACATGAAACTGAAAACATTGTTTTAACTTCTAATCATCATATCGAGACAGGATAAGGAAATAATCACATTATAGGGGTAGTTAATCAGGGAGTAAATGATAAATAAGTTTAAAAAACCATGACCATTTTGTTGTTTGTTTAGTTTTTCCTTCCAATTAAATGCAACGCAGACAATGTGTGTCCTATCCATAGCAAAAGAATTTCATCACCCCCAGATAAGATCAACTGTCATAAAATATGATGGCTCACTCTATCGTAGGCTAAAAAATATCAGAGTACAGGATACCTAATTAAGATCGCTACTCGGATTTAAGGTCATAATGGTTCACAATATACCATCAGTTAGAAGTTAAATATAAACAGCAAACAATCAAAATTCCAAAAATACAAAGCCAAGAATTGCTTCCAAAACCCTCATATTTTTTATTATTTCACTAACCAATAACAATTTTAGCATGATTGAAATTTCATGCTAAAATTGTTATTGGTTAGTGAAATAATAAAAAAATATGAGGATTTTGGAAGCAATTCTTGGCTTTGTATTTCTGGACTATTTCTTTTTGCACCATATATTTCCACATTAAAGCATGAAATGTCAAAGCATATGTCATTTGAGACATAATTTTGTAACAAGCTCATAGTTACGAACAAATAAAGTTTGGGGCCTAGAGACTCTTAAGTTTAAGATATTTCCCTTTATGATTACATGCTCATTTTGAGATTAAACAGCTTGTTACCAGAAAACGCTCCTCATGTAGCGGTCTCCGTTCCGGTACATGGAACGCTAACGACACTAACGGAGAAATCTGCGTTCCCATTTGAAGAAAATATTATATAAAAAAAACCAACTTATTTTTTCCATAACAATCACCCATATGCAGTTAATCGTTCTCCACTTCTCCTTCTCCTTCTCCATTGATTGTGTGAACAGAATATTTTGATTGATGATTTGGATGTGAAAAACCAAAAATCAAAGGAGAAAAACAGTTTTCTTCTTGAGGATTTGTTATGGATCAAAGAATTTATAGATTTGAACTTTGGATTTATTTTGTTATTACTAAATGTTTTATTTTGATTATTTTATATCTCATAAAAATTATTTTATCATATATTTATATTTATTAAATAAATATTTCACGTTCCGTACAAACGTTCCAAAGAAGCCTACCCCCGACGTTCCAAACTCTAAAATCCTATAGCATTTCCGTTTCCGTTCCACATACCAAAATGTTCTGCGATCCAGGTAGCTTAAGATATTTCCCTTTACGATTACATGCTCATTTGAGGTTAAACAGCTTGTTATTCCAAAAGTGAGAAAAAATCAAAGCCTGAGTATACCTTAGAGGAAGTTCCCTTCTGAAAAAGAGGTCCACAGAAGAACCCATTCCACGCCAAATTGAAGCAAACTCAACAGCAATATACCTGATATCAGTAGGGTACACATCTAAATAAGCCAACTAAAGACAATTAAACAAGAGAAATGAAGAAAATGGCACATACCCTCCACCAAACACCACAGCACGCTTTGGCAATTCTTCCAGACTCAGTGCCTCATCAGAGGTTATACCCAACTCCTGCAGTTCAGAGAGGGGATAAGACAAAATAAGTATAACTTGGTAGCATAAATTGAATACAGAACGAAGAACACTTATACAATCAATTTATGCATCCAACTAGGACAAGAGTAGGAAAAGGTAGTATGGTTCATCATATTTGTAAATTCCCCAAAACCAAAAATAACATGAAAATAAGTATTAAATTCATGACAAGCAACATCAATGGGCCCTTTGTTATGAAATATGTATATAAGCCAGTAACATGGGCATGGGGGCCAAACAAAGCAAAATATAGTAGCATGTTTCTTGTTAGTTAAGTGCCTGAGTGCCAAACACGCCCACTGTTTCATGTGAAGTAACTGCTTTGTGACATAAAAATCAAAACAAACCGCTCTTCATGTACATAATTAGCATGTGATATTTGCAAAAAAATGAGAAAATTGACAACCTTAAAATAAAATATAAAAAAAAAAAAGAAAACCTAAGAATTCCATTTTCCCAAGATATAATATTCATGTATCTATTGTTTTCAGTCATAGACTGTTACTTTACCATTTTTTTTTCTTCTTTCAGATATGCAATTTCTTAACTGTCACCGATATAGTATAACTATACACATTTGCAAGTATTGAGAACAGAGAGACAGAGAGACAGATTAAATCACTGCAAAATTTTAACCCTCCTTACAACATCATATAATTATATATTTCCACAGAGACCAAATATCAGTAAATTGAAAACAAGGACAGGTACAAGATGATTTGGTGATGTGATAGACAAACACCAGCCAAAAGTCATGAAATATACACAACTGAAATTTTGACCTTTAGCCATAAAATAAGTGATTTTAAGAGACTACTTCGTCTTATTTATTATAATTCCAAACACAATTCATTCTGACTAAACCAAAAACAAGTTATTTCAAGTAGACTATACAGACCAAACTAGAAAAACAAAAACATACCTGTCCAGGAATAGCAGGACGTTGTGCCCTACCGCCAGTTGCAATCAATATGTTCTTTGCTGAATAGCTCAGTTTTGTGCCATCTAACTGTGTCACCTCCACCTGGTTCGGGCCAACTATCTTTCCCTCTCCTTCAAACAATTTAACACCAGCATTTGATAGTAACCGCTTGTAAATTCCATTCAATCTTACTATTTCGTCTGTCTGTAAATTCATAAAGTAAGTAAAGGACATGTGAGTTGTATACAACCAAATGCTATCTGATTTCACTTTATCAGCATGACATATCCTGGTAAGATACCGTATACATGCAATAAATAACTCTCAAGGTCAAGGAGGTTAACAGATGCATCCAGAAGCTAAAATATTTATAGCAGTAAACTTCAACCATTTTTGAAGATGTAGTTTTAGATAGATTAGAATTATCGAAGTAGAGTTAGATCACAAAAGACAACGGACATAGTTACAATTAGATAAGAATAGGATTCAAACTTATTGCTGTTTATCAAATAAGAATAGGACTCTATTGTAGCCTATAAAATTGTAAAGTTCAATTCTTGAGCATCAAGAAAGAATCAAGAAAGAAATTTTTTAACAACCATTATCAATTGGCAGATAGAAGCTTGTTATTATGACTTCCAAATGCAGTCAAGTTATTGCTACTGAAGGAATGTAACAAATACATAGCACAAAAAAAATAACCTTCTTATTGAGAAGTTTTTTCCAGTTGTAGTCAACTTTCTCCGGCAATTCCCACCCATAATTCCTGGAATCCTACATAATCAAAAGAGACACCCATATAATACAAAAAAAAGAAAAAGAAAAAAAGAAACATGATTTAGATGATAATGAATAATAAATAGGCACTTGCAATGATCATATATCAAACAGAAATCTGAGCTTAATCAAATTGGCTTTTGGGATGTTTTTATCAGCTCTACTGAGTGTGTTTGCCATAACTTGTTTTGGGTGAATATGTACATATTTCAAAAGTTTGTTATAAAAAATATATAAAGAAAGACTGTTTCCTATAAGCTTCAAAATGAAGCACAATAAGTAACAACTCTTGCTTCCTTGTTTGATATCTATCGTAACTCACACGAGGCTTCGCCACTCCTTTTATGCTTTTGATATCTACAATTGTCAAAAGATGGTCGAGATAAGTCTGATGAAGGTGCGGGCAGAGTTCTATCTGCCAAATGCCCAACTCTCTTATCCGGAACCAGAACAACAATAAATTTGAACGTCCAATCCCTAGTACTGGGCTGTGTCCAAAACAAAACATATGATTTTGGTATCATATCTCATCATCTCACGAACCTATAACATATCTTAAGTCCGGTGATATTGTTTCATACCAAACATAGACTAAAATGAAGACACAATTATCTGAGGTAATTTGCACAATTACATGCTGGAAACTGCTTCTGTAAGTTCAGTACTTTAGAAGAAAAAGATTTGTGATGACACTGAGATACGAGGTTAATCTCAGAGTTAGATGCTTAAGAGCTAGTTAAAGAAGATATTCCACAAACCGTGTATCATCAATTAAGTATTATGCCACCAAGAAAAAAGTATGGCAAAAGAAGAATTTATAGGAATGAAATATGTTTGTTAGATTGTTCCCCTTATTATAAGACAATATTCTGATATAGATCCCATTCTCACCTCAATTTCACCTGCAAAAGATGCTCCATACACCAAAATCTTCTTAGGGACACAACCTCGAATAACGCACCTAGTGAGCCAAAATGTAAGAAAAGTCACAATCAAGACCAAACACATTGATCAATACAAACATAGGGTACTTCGGAGGCTGATGTAACATATAACAGATGTTGTATCCAAATCTCATGGGAAATATTAGGTTCATATACCTCCACTAATTGCAAATAAATATTAAAGCAGAAAGTTAACAAAGAAACTCAAAATGGATCTGATAAACCCAAATTAACAGGCAAAATGCTACCCGCATAAAACAGAAATTAAAAAATAATAATAATAACACACAATAATGTCAAGCTTACGTTCCACCGACTCCTCCTATCACTTCTGAACTGATTGGATGGAAGGGAAGCTCACAAACTGCAACCTGAAAACAGAATTTCAAAAAATGATGAGTCCATCAGTAGCCATCTAATGCGTCTGCTAACACATAAACTACTTAGCATATCCCCAAGGGTGGACATGCTGAAGTCAGAACTCAACTGCAGCTTAAGGTCCTATTATGCAAAAATTCATAAACAAACAAAAAATTTTGGGGCAGACAGATATTTACAAAACCAGTCTTCAGAAAACGGAGCATAACCAATCATGGAATTTGTAGTAAAAAATTAATTTCAAAAAGTGTACTTCCAGGAGAATCCATACAATCATTCTCTAAGCTTGCAAGTTGCAACAGAAAAATTAATAAATTAATAAACAGTATCTATACTAAATAGTAGCTTGCAAAAAAAAAATGAAAAAATAAATAGACACATCCAAAGACTAACGAAATGAAATGATAGTTTTGCGAGATCATTACCTTGGCTCCGAAATTAGCAGAGAACCTGGCAGCACGAACACCTCCACTTCCAGCTCCAATGACAAACAGATCGTAATCATAATGGATCTCATCTCCGCCTGGCTTGCTCTGCTGTTCATCGATAAGCATCTTCCTCGCCATGATCAGCTGGAACAGAGAATCACGAAATCATCAACACATCAACAAACAGTCAAAAAATCCACTGACACAACAGTATATGCGACCGGATCAAAAAAATCCAAAAAAAAAAATAAACGAAATCTCATGTTTCTTTGAACTGTTGATTGGATCAAACAAAGCCAAAGAAACACCATACAAAACGAAAATCAAACTAGTTCTACGGATTCGAAATCGCAACTTGTTAGATTGTTATCATTTGTTGCTTACATTTATTTTTTCTTCTGGAGAACCAAACGGAAATGCAGGAAGGTGGAGATGAGCGTATTAGGGTTTAAGGAGAAGAGAAGGATGAGAAGAGAAATGAGAGAAATGGTATGGTTTAGAGAAAGAGGAAGGTTGTTAATTAGAGAAAAGGACGTAGAAAAAAAGAGAGGATGGTTACGTATTGAGATGGCTGGTGTGCTGTGTGCGGAGGCTGTGAGGCTGTGACTATGTTCAACTCACGTAAGCTATTACGTTTTGGTGCTACTGTTGCTTTACTCTTTTCTTATTGTTCTGTTTCTTAAAGAATCGATGTGGTTAAAGTCATAATCTATATGGGATTCTCAAACTTATTACCATCGGGTTCCTGAGCGTTTCCGCACGTTCGCAGTTGGCACTTTTAAGCCGTTTTACTACACTAAAAAATAATCTTAATTCGAGATTTTTCACAATTAAAGCCTTCACTTCTCCCCAAGGGTGTGTTGAGCGGAGATCGAACGCAATCGCTCTTCCCACTCACACAACCTTTGTTGTCAACTGCGCCACTACCGTTGAGTTTATTGTTTCTACTTCTACATGTTTGTATTCATTTCTTACAAATTTGTGTGTAACTAGTAATAAAATAAGTGAAAGCCCTAATTTAGTTCTAGAACTTTCGCTTAGGAACTCAATTTGATCTTGAATTTTGTTTCGACCTAAAATAATCTTTCAGCTTTTAAATATTGACCAAAATTATTATTGTTGTCAGTTTACGTCAGTTTATTCGCTAAATGGTCTGACGTGAAATTCAAAATATATTAAATAATTATTTTTGTTCAACTATTTTGTTGACGTGTGATTCCACATCGACGGTGAATTGTGATGGATCTAATTAAAGACTCATTTTATCAGTGATTTGCGACACTAAAATGACGCGGTAGTTGTAATCGTTGGCGGGAATTAACTTTTTGCGATAAACTAAAAACGACCGGCGGTCTGTCGTTCTTTGCCGTCGCAATTTGTCTTGCCATAACGACTTCGTTTGATGGTACTTGACACGTGGTGTTGTTTAATAGCTTGAATATGCTACGGATGCTCCATCGCAATTTCAATCACTACTCATGATTATAGTTAAACTAGAAATTCTCCTTCTTCCTCATTCTGTTAGTTTTCTCCTTCCTCCTCCATTTGTTGTTGTCGTTCATCTCAGTCTGTCGAAGGTAAATTTTTGTTCCATATTTTAGTTATATGAGTGTTCAAGCTTCATTTTACCAATTGTTCTAAAAAAATACTCTTTCCGTCCCAAAATGAGTTTCATGTTTGCCTAAATTTTTTGTCCCAAAATAAGTGTCCTGTTTCTATTTTTAGGTTATTATATTATTGTTTT
>JAYMTF010004889.1:0-12399 GCA_036897485.1 Pelargonium nanum | reverse complement strand
TGGGACAAAAAATTTAGACAAACAGGACACTCATTTTGGGACGGAGGGAGTATATGAATTAGTTCTGCTTTGTTTCTAATTCTAGAAGTTTTAAAAGCTATTGATAGAGCTTTCGTGGCTTCACCGTTAGGGTGCACCGTCGCCGGCAAAGAGTTTCTGGCGTGGGGAGGCCATCGGCGGTGGTCACGGGCTTAAGGAGGAAGACAAGGTATTTTGGTGATGAGGGTGTCCAACCTCAATTTTGTGTTCTCAAATCTTCAGGTGAACAAGTAAAGTGAAAATTTTCATTGAGAGAGAACACAAAATTAACGTGAACAATTTTGATGTGAAAGAGGAAGTGATAGTGGAATTGCCTACGGTGGTTGTGAGAGAAGGAGGAAAAAGATGGTTGAATGAAATTATTGAAAAATATAAAGGGTAAAATCGTTTATACATATCATTTAATTTATTTTGAACTAATAGTTAATTAAGGGATACGTTTCTCTTTACATTTAAATTAATATTAAATTATTTTAAAATGTCACATCAATGCCACGCGAGAAAATAAATAAATAATGTAAATTAATATGCGACGTAGGCGCCACGTCACCAAAAACTAATGGTTCTATTGAGTCAAACTAACGGTAGGACCCCCTTGACTAACTTTCCGTGAGATTGAGGACTGCTGTGACTTTATTTTAGATGAGTGACCTAGCTGGTGAGTTTCCAATAGATGAGGATCATCAGAGTATTAAATCCTATCTATAAATAGAGTAAAATGACAATTAGTTGACTGATATAGAGCTTATATCAGTTGCACTCAAAACTACGTAGTTTTGATTGAATTATTGAGTTGAAACTATTTAACTTAAAGTAAACTTTCAAAAAAAAAACTTAAAGTAAAAACTCTTCGAATCTCAAATTTTCTATCTTCCTCTCCTTGCTTCATCAGTTAGCCTTCATTCCATACTCATCTCCTACCTTCTTCGAAGCCAACAATAATTGTTGTTACGACAAGTTTTAAGAGATGGTGTTGATAATTAATTAAAATTTTATAACAAATTTTATAACAAGTTAATTACCAACAACGGAAAAAAAGGTCATACCATTTTTATTTGGCTATAAAGAATCGGGCTAATGACGCCGGTAAACACATGATGACGTTGGCGGCAGATTATGTCAAATGAGAAAAATAGGAGGATGACAATTGTATTAGGTGAATGGTAAGAAGAAGAAAAAAAGATGATTTTAGGGTTATGAGATTGAAAATGGTTTAAGATATAATAATTATATTAGTTAACTGATACCTATTTTAGTTTAGGTGACAATAGATGTCACTTGTAACCCAACTTCTACCAAGACATGTTGGGCCAAGTGGTTAATACCACTTTGGATTTCCTCTGAGTTCTCAAGTTCGAGCCTCCTTGTCGACGTATGGGGTGGGATTTGTGGGGTGGAATTTAGCGTGACGCTCTAAAAGGGAGTGAGAAACATTGTTACTTCGAGTATGATGTCCCGTTACTTATAAAAAAAAAAAAAAAACCCAACTTCTAGATACATCTGTATATATTAAACTAAAAATGGAATCCATGTGCAAATATATAACAATATTCCTCCTGCAACAATATTCTTTTGTCAAATACGAATGGCATCTATATATCTTCCCAACAACAATGGAACCGTATCAATTAAGTCATATGTTTTTCCAAAAAGATTCGATAGGCATCATATTTTGCCACAAAATCCAAGGTCATGTCACACATATATATATATATATATATTTTCAACTGGCCAGCCCTCCTTGCATCGTATTTTGGAAACGTTTTTCAGTTGTGCACCATATTTTAAGTATCTTCTTCCTTCTGCATACAACTTTGATGACGTTTCGGGTTCGTTTGGCATCATTCTTTCGATGTCTCCAAACACTGTCTATGTCTAACTATAAATTCCCATAAAAATAAGAGATACTCAAAGACAGGAGTTAGTTACTATTTAATTGTTCTTGCACTGGAAGCTTCTCTTTGTTCTTCTTTTAATCCTCTTCCTCGATTGCATGCGCATGCATGCACATCTCAAATTTCATATGGAACCTGATTACTAACTAGCAATGCCTTTTTGCTGCTAAAATTTACTGATCCTTCTCTATAATTACTGTCTTAATTATATTCTTTATGCTGATAAAAAAAAGTTTATATTCTGTATTGATTTTTTTTTTGTTGTTGAAGTCACTATATATTCATTTTTGGAATAGAGAGAATACTTATTTAGATATTGAATTATGAAGCTTCTTATACACTAAAATGCCAATATAGAGTTTGACTTTCACATTTTTTCTTTATTTTGATAACTCAATTTTCCCGTGTACTCGATATATGCTCATTGGGTAGGAAAATTTTCAATTTATCACGTAGCGATGAATTCTATATTTGTTGAAATGAAAAAATATATTTTTCTTTTTTCAAATTGAAATTCTTGCATAGTAAAATATTGTTTTGATACGTGATGTGTTTGTTTGACTCTAGCCAAAGCAAACACTCCAGATGTTGTTGTCATACGTCCACGTGTCAATGTTATATTTTCCTAAGTGTCAAATTCACTAAGTCTAGATTTCCAACATCAAAGTTTGATGTTCAATGTGTGTTTTCAATATAAAAGGTCACTGTCAACGTCCAATGGGGCCAATGTTTACCGTTGACCACCGTGTGTCGGACTTGTAACATGCACGAGGTAGCACACCAAAGAACGAGGTATCCAGGATGTTTCCAAGACGATGCATTAGGCGTTAGAACCATTTTTCAGCCGAAATACATAAAGTTCTAGAGAGCGTTTCTAGAAAGATAAACTAGAGAGAGAAAGTAAATATGAGACTGTGAGATCCCTCTCTCTTACTTAGAGAGGGTTATTTATACATTCCTCTAATTATCACCACGTGTCGCCACGTGATTCGATGTTGAGGATGTGTGATCCACTTTAGGCCCACTTGAGGCTAGGGCTCTTAACCCCCGAGCGCGTTACTCATGTGCACCGGGTGCGCTTGGGGGCCCCCGTACGTCTCTCGCGAGCTAGAGTGTCTGTTTCTCTCGAAAGCCTCTACCAAGCGGGGTAGCGTTCCAAGCTTAGAAGAACGTCGGTCGGAGTATGTTTGAAGTTGAAAGCGTTGAAGGTCCCTCGCGGGAGCCCGAAACAATGATTTGGACCCTACGTATTATTATTGAGTGTTATGAACCTTCCCAAGCCCCTGACGGGCCTCGAAACCCTCAGAACGCCCAAGGTGCATCATCAGGCCCGCAACAGAAGCTCTGTCGCAACCAATATTCTCGTCACGATGGAGAACCCCGCCGCGACAAGATTGAGCGTACACGCTCAATCTTCATCGCCCGAGCTTCATTCATCATCGCTTGTGGCCAGTTTTCGTGGGATCCTTCATTCTTGAGGACTTAAGTCATTCTCCTTGATGTATGGAAGGCTTTATATGCTTTAGCCTTGGTTTAAATTTCTTCGGGCGCGCGACCATTTGGCGTCTCCCATCGCCTGTCACCCAAAGGCACAAACATAAGTGTTGAATGTGTGCGATGACCTTGGGCATTGCCATATGACCCTTGGACATCTATGTCGCCTGTGGACGCGACCTTCGTCGTTGGGCGCAAGCGATGGCCTTTGGACGTCGTCGTACGATCTTTGGACATGGTCATCACCCGCGGGTGCGACCATCGGCATTGGGCACCCGCGATGACCTTGGGCGTTGTTGTACGACCTTTGGACGTAGCTGACGCCTTCAAGAGGTTTTCCGGCGGAGCTTCTTGAGCACCTGACTTTGGGTCGGCTTTCGAAGTTGAGAAGTTAGATGATGTGGCGCTGGAGTCCCACATGTCGCATTGTAATTCGACAGATGAATTTATGATTTTTTTGGTAGCATCAATACCCATTTTCAACCACTTGCATAAGTCCATTTTCATTCTATTCTAGAAAAAGAATGATTTTTTTTTTTTTTTCCAGACGAATATGTCTTAAACGTGAAATAACACTGCATCTAACAAACAATAAGAAATAGGGTAGGAACATTCTAATACTCACATTTGATTCCAAGCTCCATCGCGATAATCCAAATAATACAACCTAAATATGCTTTTATACCCTCCTTTTCTTTTTATTATCTATAATGGTACAGGGTTTTCATGGATGCAGCTTAATCATATTTTTTTTATCCTAATCACTGTTAAGATTTTTTTAAAATGCATAAACATAATTGCACAAATAATGTACAAAAAATATTCATAAACATATGTAAGTGTTTGCCGTCATAAGTGTGCAAAGAAAAAATGGTTAATTTAAACGAACATCGAACTATGTTTGGGAACAACTTTTTTTGCGCACCTTGATGTTCTCTTAAAACTGAAAACATCGTATCCACTTTGAATATTGAAAATCCAACTGTAAAGATGGAGAAGCCATCATGTCAACTTGATTATCCAAAATCAAACGGTGAAGAATGAGAATTCCAAAAGATCAAATCCGGATTAATTTGTATCATATTAGATGGCAACAATTATCCAATTTGGCAAATTTCCACAATGCAAATAGTATCAAACTCGGTGGATAGTGCAAGAGACATCTCTCAGTCTGTTGCATCGATCATTGAAGCACCACCACAATAAGAAGCACATTTACACTTTGTAGTTGGATTCTCATACCAAATGGCATTTTGTATTACGTGTAGTATGGAATCCCATGCAATATAAATACACCCCTCCTTCCCATTTCCTTGGCAACCTCTCTCTCATCTACCAACTATCTCCTGATTCTCTCTATTAGCCCAACTTTTTGGAAATACTCTCTCTCTCTCTCTCCGAATATATGATGTTAAAGTTGTGGAAATCTGTTGGGAAATGGGGATGCCCGGAATCGGACTGCCTATCCCACCGGAATCATCAGGTTGCGAGCGAGACAGTTGACGGCGCAAAGCTGGCCGCGGAGCAGTGGTCCAACTGCAACACTTGTGTGGAAGATAACAAAGTGAGCAAGTGCGATTGCGATGAGTACCAGACAACGGACACCAACAGTAATGGGAACTGTACGGAGAATAAGAATGCTTCTTCTTTTACCCATGCTGTCATTAACATGGTCGGGATGCTCATAGGTACTTCATTTTTCTCTGTGCTTCACTTCACCTCATTTGACATAATTGGAATTCATTCGTCAATGGTTAGGAGGTAGTTTAAATTTTTGTTTCTAATATACTAGATAGAAAAACAAACGAGTTTGTTTTTTTTTTGGGTGTGTGTGTGTGAAGAGTTAATAATAAACTTTTAGTGTTCCATAATAAACAAACCCAAGTGACATGGTGCCAATTAGAGGAAGAAAGAGGGGGCATGAGTTTTAACCTTATTTTTGGTCTCCGGTTAATGATTGTACGGATAGGCCAGTCACATAGAAACGGTAAGTCATGACGCGTGTTCTTGGCGTGAAATGACGTCGTTTAATCCGGATTTTGTGCAAAAGGGAGATTACGATGGAAAAATCCGTCGGAAATAGCTCTAAGGTCTTATTTACGACAGATTATCCATTAGAGAACATTTTTGTGCTATTTTCTCGGTTCTCGTAATTGATCACGTCGATTTTTGCAACCACGACACATGCAAATCGTAGGTCACCGATAAAATCATTTCGTCTTAATTCCGTCGTTATATTTTAATAGATAGAGTTATTCGTAAATAAACAGTCGCGAACCAATATTGTTTCTCTTGTACGAATTAGAATAGATTCGTGTAAATGTCACTTGTCAACACGAAGATTCATATCTCTCTTCAATATGCACTAATTTACGATCTAGTTCGTGAACATAAAATTTTCGTAATTCCTGTGTTTTTGCCGCTAAAAAAAGTGTTTATAATTATTAAATTCTCTTAGGTACTTTTGCATTATTATATATTGACTCTCAAGGTCAACCTCATACATTAGTTACATATGTAAAGTAGAGTGTAAAACTATTGAAGTATTTACTTACTAATTCACGTACAGGTCTAGGGCAGTTATCAACCCCGTACGCTATAGAAAACGGAGGGTGGTCTTCAGCTTTCCTCCTGGTCGGACTCGGCATAATATGCGCCTACAGCTCTCACCTTCTCGGAAAATGTCTCGACAAAAACCCTAAATCAAGAAACTACTCCGACATCGGCCACAACGCATTCGGCAAAAAAGGAAGAGTCATTGCCGCAACATTCATTTACCTTGAGATCTTCATGGCTCTTGTCTCCTACACCATCTCACTGCACGACAACCTCGGCACTGTCTTCGCTGCGACTCATGTTAGCATACCGTGGCTAAGGATGTCCGCGTCCCAGATCCTGACCACGGTGGCGGTCCTGGTGGCGCTCCCGAGCCTGTGGCTGAGAGATCTTTCGTCCATATCTTTCCTTTCCTCGGGTGGGATTCTCATGTCGATGCTCATATTTGTGTCGGTGGCTTGCGTGGCGGTCTTCGGGTGGGTGGAAGCGGATGGGAATATTCCGGTGCTGAAGATGGAGAACATACCGGCAATTTCTGGCCTTTACATCTTCAGCTATGCTGGCCATATTGTTTTCCCCAATTTGTACAAAGACATGAAGGAGCCTTCCAAGTTTACAAAGGTAGGTAGCTAGGGTTTAATTTCCTTATCTATCTTGCAAAATTTTGCTTGCTTTATTTAGGCACATATAGATACCAAAAAGAAAATGAGATAAATATTGCATCTTAATAATATTTTGAGGGCAGGGTGTCTGTCTCTACAAATTTTCTAATTCTAAGCTAAAGACACAAGAAAATTAAATTTGAATGGGGGAAATTTTTTTAAAATTAATTATAAACGTGTCACAATTTCATAATTGACTTGATTAAGTTTTTTTGCTTAATTATTTGTCTGAGATTTATTCTCTTATACTTATAATAGCCTACAACATATTTAGTATTGAGAGAGAGATGAGTGATAGAATTATTTTGGGAGTAACAAATAAAATTAATAAATTCCAAAATATACCATTAATCTAAGAGGTGGCACGAGATTGGTTGGGTTGCTCGAGATAGTTCAGGTTCGTTCTTGGGAGTTGATTGTCGAGTATGAGGGTCATCCACAATCCAAGGGAGGAAAAAGCCCAGATGGCCAGCGAGACAATGACTTATGGGTATCAACTAGCTAGGAGAACGTGATTAGAGTCCGATGTCTTGTCACTTAATTATTTATTCGCTTGGTGGTATCGACATAGGAGTTGAGCCGGGTTGATTGATGATTGCTTAACGGTTAGTCGTCAGGTGGACTATAAGTTAATCAGATTATCTGATCCAAGTCAAGATTTTTGAGCGTGTCAGATTGTTGTTGCAATTTTAGCTTCTAGGTAATAATTTGATCATGCTAAAAAATTGAAATGAGAATGAGAACAAAATAAGATTCTTATTCCAAAGATTAAAAACATAAGGAATTAGAACCTTATTCACATTTACTTTTTAAAAAAATTATATAGTGTAACTTACATATATACTATGTGAGATGCCTCATGCATTTTTCACGTGATATCATGCATGCATATTCCTTGAATCTTCAAACAAAAATTAATCTGTTTTCTGTCTTCTTCATGTGGTACCCCAGGTATCCATAGTGAGCTTCACAATAGTGACAGCACTATACACAGCTCTAGGCTTCATGGGAGCCAAACTCTTTGGAGCTCACGTCAATTCTCAGATCACTCTCAGCATGCCCCGTCACCTCCTCGTAACCAAGATCGCCTTGTGGGCTACGGTTCTCACTCCCATGACCAAATACGCGCTCGAATTCTCCCCATTCGCCATCCAGCTCGAGCACAGCCTTCCCCAATCCATGAGCTCCCGAACCAAAATGATCGTAAGAGGCAGTGTCGGGGCGATTCTGCTCCTCATCATACTCGTTCTCGCCCTTTCCGTGCCTTATTTCCAGTACGTTCTTAGCCTCACCGGCTCTCTTGTCAGTGTCGCGATTTGTATCATCTTTCCTTGTATCTTCTACCTCAAGATCTGCTGGGGACAGCTTTCAAAACCTCTGATCCTTCTCAATCTTGTCCTAATTGCTTTTGGTGCTCTTATTGGTGGCTTTGGAACCGTTTCTTCTTTGAAATTGCTGGTGAGAAATTTCCAGAGACCTCACTCATCAACTTAATTGATTACTAAATTATGGTGAGAGGGATAGGCAGAGCTTTAATTTGTTTGCAGCATCTGCATCCCCAAACTATGTTATATATAGAGGAGTGGATTTATGTCCCAAATAAATGAAATTTCTCTCTTTTTCCCTACAAGTTTGTATATTAGATGTTGCTATATATGATCAAATGTAAAAAAAAAATGTAAAAATTAGTGGAAGTGCTTGTTTTGTAGCAAAGCTTGCACTTGCATTAACACCTTAATGTTATGTAAAATACACCATGAACAACTTTTGTAATGTTTCTATGCCTTTCATGTCCCATTCTTATAACTATGCCCGTTTGATTAGGTCAACGCTAACGCACTAGGAGATGTATGTCTTCTTGTCCACGTAAGTAAAAGTGTTTAGCCTAAGTGTCTAAGTCTAAGTCCATTAATTTTAAGTCCAAGTATTCTCCCTCCAAGCAAAGGTAAGCAGTCTTCGCGGTCCTGTGATCTGCGAGAAGACAACACACCAAAAAACGAAGTATCCGGGGTGGTGTTTACGGGACTCTGCCTCCGGGACGTGAGAGTAAGTCTTTGTTGGATAACGAAGGCTCTTGAGAGCTTTTCTAGAGAGTGAAAGCTAGAGAGATAAGTGAATTTGAGAGAATGAAATTGGATCCTTTTTCTTACCAAGAGATGTGTATTTATAGGCACTTACCAACCATTGCAACTTGTCAGCGTATGATTGGTTGTTAGAAAGTGTGAGGCCCATCTAGGCCCATTTGGCCCTCTTTGGCCCATCAAGCCTATTTGTGGTTTTGGGCTTCCTGCTCTCTAGGTGCGCTGCTCGTGCACGTCGGAGAAGACACAGGTTCCCCATTTGGCCCTCCTTGTGAGCCTTTGTTTCGCGGGACAATGTCATGGGAGTTTGGGAGTGTTGATGTCATGATGACTTGTTGGAGCATCTTGAAAGTGTCATGGTGAGATTTTGGCCTTGTGAGAACCTTGTGGAAGAGTTTTGGTTCGTCATGGGTTGTCCGGGGTTGAGGAGGATTAATTGGTGGACTCTGGGAGGCATGGAACATGCTTGTCAATGCTAGAACGTATCGATGCCACGACATGTGTGTCTCGTGCCGCGACATGGGCGCATCTCCTGCAGGAGAGCATGTGTCTCGCGGGAAGTTGGCGTCTCTGGAGGAGTTTGTCTCCCATCTTGAGATCAATGGGTGGCCTTGTGATGCTTGGAGTGGTTATCATAGTCTGGGAGCCTCTTTCCTCATGGGATGCTCTTGAGGTCTCGCGTGTTACCAAGGAAGGTCGCGCTCCGCGGGAGAGGATGGGAGATTCCATGATTTCCAAGTGTGGGGAAACACTTAGCACAATGCTGGAACATCTTGTCCAGGCTTGGTTCGTTAGAGCGGGGGACGCTTCGTTGGGAGAGCTAATCATGGAGGAGGGGACAAGGAACAACCGGTCACGGAGGGGGAACACATCGATGTCGCGGCTTGTGCATTGGATGTCGTGGCATTTGTTCGGGACAAGTCGATGTCGCAGCATGGGCATAGGATGACGCAGCATTGGTACGGGACAAGTGGTCCTTGTCCGGCTAGATAAGCGGACATGTCGTGGCATTGCTTGCTTGTGTCGCGACATTGTTGCAATGCCATGGCATTTTTATCTTTTATGGCTTTTTAGAGTTCCCTCTTGCTCCGGTTTGCCTCGAGGGTGTTTGTGGGCTCCAAATGAATCAAACCATGACTTTGAGGTCTTCCGAATCTTAGGTCAAGCATGACCGCTTAGAGTTGAACCGGGTTGCTTAGGTGGCGCCGAGATGGCCACGTGTCGCTACACCATTCGTTCTGAGACTTGTGATTTTTCGGGTAACATCACTATCAATTGGGTTATGTTTTTGCTTTTTTTTTTCTATGAGAGTGTTTAAATTAAAGGAGAAAAGAAGTGCATAAAGGGAAATGTAATGGCCAATAACAACAACTGTTTTTCAGTAAGAAAATCTTAATCTCACGTTAAGTTTAGTTTGTCCACTTGTTTACACGACCCTGGTGTTGATGTCGCGACCCTTGATGCTGAGGCTCTGGTTTGAATACAACTTTGAGATGTTTACGACGTTTGAAAGCGTGATCAAGATGTTCATAGATTTGGTCGATGTCGTAGCCTTGGGTTTGAGGCCGCGACCTTAAGGTCGGGTACCCCAAAAATATGTTCGAAGA
This sequence comes from Pelargonium nanum, assembly GCA_036897485.1. Classification (NCBI taxonomy): domain Eukaryota; kingdom Viridiplantae; phylum Streptophyta; class Magnoliopsida; order Geraniales; family Geraniaceae; genus Pelargonium; species Pelargonium nanum. Next base: position 2,065 of record JAYMTF010004889.1, on the reverse strand, counting down.
CATCATAGGTACATGATGAGTACATTAAGATAAATGAGATACTGGTTGGAAGGGACCCATGCCGTGGCCCTAGTCTTGAGGTTGTAACCCTAGCTAGGCCTCAGACAACATTTAAGCACGCGCTCCTCGCCCATCCGTTCCTTTGTCGCGCCCCGCGAAAAAGGACCCGTCATATAGTAAAGTAAGATCTTACAAAGAACTATAATTTGAAGAGCCCAGTCTCTGTAGAGCTTAACCTCGGAAAACCTATCACTGACCAACGATCAAAGAGCCCTAAGATTTTCAAGAAGAACCTCAACATTTAGCCTCCACATAGGCTTTTAAAGCTTCCTCAGAGTTCCTAAGCTTGAAGATCCAAAAGCTTCCTTGAAGCTAGAAAGATTCCCCAAAGCTTTCTTCCAAATATGGTACCCTAAAAGTCTCTTAGCAGTCATAGAGCCCAAAAGCTACCTCGGAGCCCGAAGCTCTCTTCCAAATCCTAGACCCTAAAAGTCTCTTTGGGATCCTAGAGCGTGAAGATCCAAAAGCTTCCCCAAATCTTTTCACCGAATCTAGAATCTTGAAAACCTTCTAGGATTCTCGAAGCCCCCAAAGGATCCACTTGAGATCATCCCTAGAGCTCATCCCTGAATCTTAGGAAGATTTCCCAAACAACTTCTTCAAAATGAAAGATTACTAAGACCGCACAACCAACTCCAAATACTCCAAAGTTGACCTTTTGAGTGCCCAAGCGAGAACCACTCTGGACACCCCCCATAGCAAATGGACCATTTCACGTAAACGAGCGTGGAAAGTGGCTCATATCGCGACCTTAGAATTGAGGGCCGCGGGCGTGAGACTCGGTACCCAAGAAAATGTTAAAAGACATTTCGAGTACTCGATGAAGATATTTAAAGCTTAACTATTCATGGGAAAGGACCCAAGTCGCATCCAGGGTAACTTCAGGTTGCGGCCTTGGGCCATGCTCAACCTTCAAATACACCTAAGCCCCCACGTCTTTCGCATGTTATGACATGCTCTAATAAGGTTAATCAAGGCTCCTCGCCTTTGTAGGTAATCTCCAATGTTCACCGCCTCACCGAGAGTTCATCAAGGCTCTCATTCTCATCAAGACTTCATCGAAATTCTCCGCCTCACTAGAACTTCATCGAGGCTCTCTACCTAATTGGGATTTCATTAAGGCTCCATGGCTCATCAGGTAACCTTCAAGACTCATCTCGTCACTAGGATTTCTTCAAGACTCCCTGCGTCGCCGAGTAATCAGTACGTAAGCTCCCCGCCTTGTCGAGTAACATCCAAGGCTGCCCACTTCAATTGAACTTCATCCAATCTCCCCACCTTTATGGACCATAATCACGATGTTTCATTCGGTTCGGACACCAAGACACTATCCCAAGCAGCAGAGGCTCTTAAAGTCTCCATGTCCCCCGTAATGCTTGAAGGGCTTACAAGTGCTTCTGGGAAAATAGAACTGACACACCTAAAGGGGACCTCACATTACCAACCATGAACCACACGACAACACATGATGTACTTGGTTTGTAAGTATAAATACCCCTTTTGAAAAGGTAAGGGGTTACACAAATTATATTGAAACATTATCTCTCTGAAACTTTCTCTAGACTCTTGTGATTTTCGGCCAAAATATTATTGTTACGACCAAGGCGATGTTACGAAAAACATATTTGGGATCACAATTTTTGGTATGTTGCATTGTGCAGGTCATAGGAAGCAAAGATTGCGGACCAAAGCCTCCAGCTCCGTCCCCAGACACCAATGCTTAGAATGTTTTAGAGTAAACATGTCAAAGCGTGTACAAGACAACAAACATCCCTAACGTACTTGATTTGACGTGTTCACAAACGAAGCATCAAGAACCAAAACTCAAAAAGGGACAAAATGTTCTTTGGATGAAGTTTTTGCTTGTAGATGATGGGGACTTCAATTTACCTTAATTATAATTGGTAAAAGATCCAGTTTAGTCCTTGAACTATCCGTTTTGTTCCAAAATAGTCCATATATAAACTTTACTTTGTTCAGGATACATTCCAATTATTTCTGTTTT
>JAYMTF010004888.1:0-12400 GCA_036897485.1 Pelargonium nanum | reverse complement strand
AAACACTCTTGTTTGGCAAGACACTTTAGCTCTCATATAGTTCCATAAATACCATGTATTGGTTCCATGCCACCATGCAATTCATAAGGCAAATATTTAGACATTCAATTAGTCTTATCATTTTAGGTCACCTTATGGATAATTAAAAATTATGTTACAATAGCAACCCAGAAAGAAGCACATCAGCAGCAAATCTACGGGACGGGAAATAACTAAGACAGTTGAGGAAAAACTTTGATGCAACAGCCACTACTTTATTCATTTTGCTCAAGTTGTTTTGTAGTTTACTGCATAAATCCAAAGAACTAACTCCATCATAAATTTGCTCTGTACTTCCATGTGTTAGAATATTCTGACTATCATTTACCTCCTCGTTTTCCAGACAATTCTTACAGATAACTTCAAATGCATGACGAGCATGGCATTTCAGAAGGGACAACGGGACATGTTTTTCACCCCCAACTATGCAATAGACAGATAGAAGTTCCACTGCAGTCTGGAAGGATGATCCTTTCACTGCAGCTTCCAAGAATGAATCTACAGTGGCTAAAGGATTAATACGAATTACTTTTCCATCTTCTGTCACCAAACACCATAATCCCTTCTTACTGACTTCATTACCCAACCATTCCACCAGAGAACCAAGTGAAGGAGCAAACATAGTGTTCCAGTGAGACCAAACTTTAAGATCTGATAACATTGGGGCCCTACATAGGACTTCAATCGCATCTTTAGATGTAACAGATTTAGGAGTTATAGCTTTGTTGCCAATGTCAGTTCTCATATCAGTGGCTTCTGATAAGTTGCTCTCATCAGATCCATTAAAATAAGATCCTAAGAATGGTGCAGAAAATACGACACATTTTGAATTCGCATTGCTTTTCTGCTTCTCAACAATACCTAGAAAGTCTTCCAATGAACCATTTTCCCGTATTTTAAAATTGAGCATTGGGAATTGCCTTGAAAGCAGCATAGATATCATCTGTTTGGTTACAATTTCCTTTTCAGATAAAGTATTTGAAGCTTGAGATACAAATTCAACTAGCTGCTGCTCTAGCAGGCAAACTTCCAATGGGGGCTTCTCAAATTTATCACCATTCAAAATTTTACGCAACCCGTTTGGTAACATAGAAGCATGTTGCTCTAAGAAAATGAAAAAATCCCCATGAGCAAGGGACTTAAATTCTTTAACATTGAATTGCTCAGCTACCCAAGACTCACAATGGCAAAGCTTTTTAAAGACCTTAAGTATATTTTCTACTGGTAATCTTCTGTTGCTATGCATTTCAAGATCAAGCTCAAAATAGGTTGCAACCTTGTCCATGACATCTTTGACACCTGTGATTTTTTAAGAGATATAATACATTGCAGCGCAATATAAAACTTTTATTAGGAAATAGAAGTAGAGACAGAATAAAATAAAACTCAGAAGTTTTAACAGTGTTTTCAAATAGGCATTCTAGAAAGAGAAGTCCACCAAATGCCAGCAAGACACTTTAAACTCTTATGAGAAACAAGTATTACCTATATTGAAGTCACAACAGTATGCTAAACTGTTTTGAGCCTGATAAGTGATAACTGATGACAATCTTAATTAACTACTATTTTCTAAGTTACAGTACCTATCATGATAAAGATATGAATTTAAATGCAGAATAATGTCTGAATCTGACCAGACTAGTAGTTTAAGCAGCGTATACACAACACAACAGGTTAGCCCAACTGGAAAAACAGAATAAGCAGAAAGAATGTTCACTAGAATCATGATCTAAAGATTATTTGAAGAAGAAAAATACATGTCAGCTCCCATATTGCTTTATTGAACACATAGCTGCTCCATTTTTCGTGGTATAATTTTTCTTACAACAAACAAAAAGGTTCTTTTAACCATCTATCTTGTGCAAATGATGATGAGACAAAATTCATAGAACTCATAAGAGTGCAAAAGCAATCATACATGGATAACTAAATGAACCAATCAGCACACAGTGACTTAGCTGCCTGACCAAGTTCACATCATGTACAGTTTTGAAAACTCTAAAAAACGAGGCCAGTTTAATTTTGTAGAACTGTTGCAAAAAATTTGATACATGATTGTACGTTATGTTATGCCTACTCAATGTTAAAGAACAGAAAGCGGTGGACCGCAAGCATAAGCACTGGCAGGTCTAAAGATGTGATTGTGATTAAATTTTATATATTGCACTCCAGACAGCAAAGCAGGGGTAAACCTTTCCGAGGGACAGTTTAGGATAGATGAAACTTTTAAAAAGTGACTTAACACAGCTATAGTGAAAAGGTGCACTCAAAATACCATCGACAAATTGGTCGGCAAGGCTGTATTAAAGCAGTTGTAATAAGTTGGTGTATGGTAAGAATGGGAAGAAAAAAAAAACTATTACAATAGCATTAAATTCCAAATTGCATAAGGTTATGTTATAAAATCAACAAAGACATTTGTGCGTAAATTTGAAATTTAAATACTCGCAAGGATATAGGTAGCTCTCAGAAGCATCTCCCCCTAACTTTTCAGGGAGTTATATTCAAAAAGCAAAATTGACTTCTAAAAATAGATATAACCAGTCCGTTTTTCCTCCCTACTATGCTAGATGCCTAGATCTTGTTTCTACTGGTGTTAATGTTCAAAACTCTGAAATAACCAGAATAAGATAATCACTTCGCAAAGCATTAATTTAGAGCAATACGTACTGAATTCGCGTTCTATCATGCCAATACCAACAACTGGTGCAGCCTTTTCACTTGGCTCAACATCTATGATTACCAGTTCAGGACACTTCCCAGAACGAGAGTTGTTTAGTTCATCTTGACTGATGGCTTGGAAAGAGTCATAGATATTATCCCACAATCCAGATTTGATGGATGCTACCTGTAATATTTAAGAAGCAACTTAACTAAATGGCCAACATAATAGTCCAAATGAACAAAATATTAATAGAAGAAAATTGTAAACTACACTGGTCACGAATAAACACAAGCTGACTTTGATTGCATTGTGTGCTTTACAATTACAAGCTGAAGATAGAAAGACTGATACTAAAAAGAAGATCAGGAGTGTGTTCATTTCGGTCAAACTGAAAAACCAAACCAAACCAACCAATTTGTTCAGATTGCTGTTCACTTATCACAAACTTGATTAGAAAAAATAAAATAATATAGAACAGACAATTTGGTTCAGCTTACTATGAAGCAAAATTGAAACAGTCAAAGCCCAAATTGTACACACTCATGTATACACAAGGATAATTGCATTTTAAACCCTCATGAGTTCCTTAAAAAAAATTGTAAGTAGTTCCCTAATATTTTGATTGGTCCCTAGCATTTCAATTTGAACAATAATGCCTGCGAGATAATTAGTATTAAAATGTTCACTACAGAGGCAATTTAAATATAAATTACTCTTCCAATGGCCAGCATCAATGCTTATTCGTCATGCAAATCTCCATATTAATCCAAGTGTAGATTGTGCGGAACCTAGATGAAAACTAACCATTTCGGAGAGCAATTTTGGATTGAAGTTAATATTACTAGGTCAATATCGTTCAAATAGAAACTTCTAGGAGCATATCAAAAAGAAATGAAAAGTTATCATCCCTAACTAAAATATTACACAATTAACATTATGACACAAGTGACTGTTGAAGATGTGGTTCTAATTAAAACTAGATTAGAACAGAACATAGATGTAGATAGAATTAGATTTCGAATTAGGTTCGAGAAATAGATTCAAATTTTGTTACTGTTTAACAAATAGGAATAGGGCACTATTGTAGCCTATATACATTGTAAAGTTCAATTCATGAAAAAAAATATAAAAAGAGATATTCAAATAAACAAGATCAATTAAGAGAGATTTCACTATGACTATTTTGTATAATTGGGTATACATTAAAATAATTCATATTTGAGCTTCTCTACAACAATGAGCCAGAAAGACTAATTGAAATATATATCAAATGTTCATCAGTTCCCTTCAATTCCGGTTTATAGTCAAAACCAAAATATGCGGTTTAGATTGATTCTTCCCCTAAAACAAAACAAAACCATGTTGAACCTCGCTTATCCCATACACACAAATACTTTGAAATGAAAAGATACCTTCATCTTCTTCATTACTTTTTCATTATAAACACAATATAGGAATTCCGTAAGATAATAACTAAGTTATGGACCATACAGCCAAACTGGGATAAGTATGCAATCTTTGTTAATATAAAGGGTGATTATCTTTTTGCATATCATATTCATGCGCAATGGTACAATCATTTAACTTAGATCAACATCTATGGTTTCCATATTTAACTCGTTTTTAGGTTAACAGCAATGGATTCAATAATGAAAGGATTATTACATTTTGCCTTTTCATTTTTGTGGGGAAGGGCGAGAAGAGTGGTAGGGGAAGAATTATATATTTTACTGGAGAGAGAGAGAGAGAGGAAATAAGGAGCAATAAGGTAAGAGGTTCATAGAATGCATTATAAGCCTAAATAGCAATTACAAATATAAAAGTTGAAAGAGCAATTTTTTCAATCGGCACTTGCTTCTGCTTATAATCCAGTATATATATCAGACTTACGAAGACCCTAATCTGTGGAATAATTTGCAAATCCAATTATCACTTAAAGTGGACATTAGTAAAATCATACCCGCTGCCATAGTAGAAAACTATTAGACAAGGACAACAATAAGTAGAAACAGTAGGATGAGTGAATATATGTGATGCTTAAATGGGGTTAACCTATAACTAAAAATAAGGGTTTACAAAAGGGAGAACCATCTCATTATAGAAAATATTAGATGACATGTGTTATGACAACAATTATAACATTGACACTGTCAACTTACAGCAACATCTAGTAATCCAACAAATGGTTGTGATGAAAACATTGACTTCATCCTCTTTCGTTGACGAGCTGATGGATTATAGAACTGAAGCATCCTGTCAAGAGCCTACAGAAAAACAAAAATGCTCGATCACATATGAGCCTAATTGCTTAATAGATCATCCCTGCATAAAGATTTATCTTTCAAATATAACAAGAAGCATTATTCAAAATGACAACATGAATATTATTCAGCACCAAAATATGAAGAACAAAGTAGTATGTGATTTGTCAAGGCATCTAGCTTATAATACTTTAACAGGTGAGGAACCGTCACAAAACAATGTCGGAGTACTTGAACACTCCACCTCACTTGCATGATGAACAACACAAAGGATTTAACGCATAGACTCAGAAAAGGGAGTACAACACAAGCTGGGTTTCTGGATCTTGTCAAGGCATCCAACTTAAAACTAATTGGCAATAAGTGGAGATGCCATACTACTGAACATATTGCTTTAACAAGACAGATATCTACTTTCAGTAGATTGAAATTGTAACATAAACATATATTATGTACATGAAGAGATAAATTTCATACTACAAACTGCCCCTTGACCTTGATGTTCTATTTGTGTTCTTAAGACCAGTCAGCCCTTTTTCTTCTAGTTCTGATGTACATCAGATAAATCCTAAAAATTTAGGTTAAGCAAATACTTAGACAGCAACTTTATTTTTCTTACAGAGAAAATATGGAAGTATAATAATAAGATGGAAAAGAAAGTACATGAGAAAGAACAAGAAGCTCTCATAAAGAAAAATAAAAAAGAAAGAATACATCAAAATAGTCATCCAGTCTCTACATAGGTATAAGTTAAAAGTGGAATGTCAATTTTTTGCAAACCAATTAACACTAACTGAAGATGAACAGGGAGTGAAGTCGTAAATAACAATGCTGCACAAAGGACATAAAATATAATAGAAGAAAATAACATGTATTGCGAAGAAATGATTTTGTACAGACAATAAAAAGGCAATTTCGCAATCAGAGTATATCTCATGTCAAAAGTGTAGCTTACTTCAGCTACAGTGTGATCACGACATGCCTCCTTCCAGGTTGTGATGAACATCCTCGTAGAATCAGTAGCAAGGGAAATACCAAGTTCATTAGTAGTAGCCTCCTTGTGCGAATCGTCACATTCCAACATCATATGTCCTACCTTATCTCTCTTAACTTTTTTCTTGGGTGGTGCAGTAAGGATGTCATTTATTTTTTCAGATTTCCGTCTCTTTCTAAATGACTTGTTACGTCCATTCAACTTCGAACTGCCACTAGTAGCAACAGGTTGGTCATCCCCTTCCCTTGGTGGGTGAGAACAGCTTGTAGCTTTTTGACTGCTCAGGCTGCCTTCAGAAGGTGTTTTTGATTGGCTAGGACCATCACTATCACCGGATTTTGAGCTGCAAGTCACATCACCCTTCAACCCAAGTCGCGTCATCTCTTCAGCTGCTGATGGGTAAGGGCAGCTACTGACTTGATCAATATTCTTGATACTTTGTGATGGAGTTTTAAAGTGACTATGCTCGTCCTTGTCACTCTTATTATCTTCTTGCATGCTATCATCACTTTCTTCATCTGAACTTGATGAAACAAATTTAATGTGCTTCCCACTGAACTCCCCACGTATAGAGGAAAATGATTTAACACGCTGAGAAATAGCACAAAAGCGATCATCTAGCTGCTGTTTTCTCTTTGAATTAAGTATGTGAGGTTTTATTCTTTCATTAAAAGTTGCCGTGCATTTCTTTAGTGCATCATTCGCTGTTCTCTTGGCTTTGCGGATGCAAAAAATATGCCACCTATGATCATACAGTTTAACAAAAACAATCAAATACAAATTTTATTCAATTGCATCCTACATATATAATACATAAGTTTCACTGATCCGCAGCCCTCCGTGAACAAAATTCATGTACCCAACCCCAAGTGAACAGAAACATTTTCCAGAGTGTTCGTCACAGATTTTCCTATTTCTAGACATTAGTATCAAAGCATAACCTACTATACCAAAATCAGAAATCTATGTGGAGTTAGGAGGAGGTTGAAATATGCATGTTTATAAATCGCAAGCATATATGTAATAGAAGGCGGTTTTTATTTAAAAAGAGAAAAAGAAATGCTACATACCCCAAGCTTTGCACTCGTACACAGAGAGATTCTCTGCCAATGACTGAGCGCTTCTCAGCAATGTAATCTAAAATTTCCTCAGTGTTAATCATATCTTTCCTTTTATGAACATCGATGAATTCAGAAAGACAAAGTAGAACCTCTTCTGTAGTTATCTTAAATACTGCAGTTGTATCATGACTCACTGAAAAGTAATGAACAACGAGCGGATGTCGAACCAGTGGACCCAATTCCAAATCTTCAAACTGTTCTATGCCCTCATTCTGGCATATAGCCACTTCCAAATCATACAACGTAGTGATCCTCGAAACCCCAACAAAGCAATGGATAAAGGCATTTATCTAAATGACAAAAAGAATAGGTAAAAAACTGAAGCATATTAATCTGCAATTAAAAAGACAACTTTATCAAATGGCTTGGATTAGATCTTGTAGGGTTGCTGAGATGATGGGTGTAAATACAAGGAAACAAATTTGGGTAGAAAAGAAATTATAAGTCATAGTAGCCTACAAGATCGTAGTATTTGCATGAGAGCGTACAAAACCTTATTAATTTGGTCCCCCAATCTTTAGGCGAATCAAAAAGTACATATATTGTTATGTTTTTCTATCGCTTACTTGTTGTTCAAATATAAGTCTACTATTTAATCTCCTAAAAACAGCTATTGAATCATGAATGAATGACTCCCACTCAGGGTGATGTCCAAAAGGTTTTTAACACATATGACCAAAAGAACCTTGATCCTAGAAAACATGTTAAATAGAAAACCGGAGGGAAAATATATATAAATCTGAGTCTTGCATTACCTAATTTACCTTAGTTAGTCTACTGCAATTGTAATATAATGAATAGAGATTTTAGTACTATTTGATGTATCAATATTCAAATTCAAACTTTGAGTTCCTTTCAAAAATAAAAAATAAAAAACCAAACTTTGAGTCTTTATATTGAAGCTGAAAAACAATCTTCAAAAACCACTACCTCTCAGCAACCAAAAACCAGACCAACCAATCAGTTAGAAAAAACATACCTTCCCTTCAATGGACATAAGGTTATTAAGAGACGGCACTTGCTGCATCTTGAGCCCCAAAGAGCCCCACGAATCAACCTGCATAGCCAAAAGCACAGCCTCTGCCACTTTCCACGCGGTGACACTTTGTCCGGCGGCTACAAGATCGCGACGCGCCTTCACAACCGCACGCTCGACCTTCCCGACTAGGTCATTGTGGTTTGGGACGAACGGTCGAGCTTGGAAACCAGGGAACTGCTGGGGATGGAAATTAGGGTTTTGGAAGAAGGGGAGAGTTGGGTTTTGGACGAAAGGAAGAGGCTGGGTTGGAATAGCGAAATTGAAATTGGGCTGTGCCGGAAAGAATTGGCCGAAACCAGGTGGTCCCCTGTTATTGCCGCCACCGGCGGCGGCGGTGGCGCGGGGGGTGAAGTGAGCTTTCCTGGACATGGCGCGCAAAAGCCAGCCAGAGAAGAAGTGGACTGAAAAGGGTTTAGGAGAGGTTTAACAAGTATTTATAGTGATGGTAATTTTGTTGAGGTTCCGCGGGCCTGTCCTGTCAACCTTGTTTCCTAATTTTACAGGCACGGTGCCCATGCAATACTCAAGACTGCGAAACTTGAAATTGTTAGGAACTTTTCTAAATAAAATAATTATTAAAAAAACAGTTATATTCCGAGAATTTAGAAATTGAGTTATGTATGGCTGCTAGGGTTTAGTGGGTTTTGCGGCGACATGTAGGAGACAACGGTGTGATTCCAGCGGTCGTTCTCTCTTTTGAGTGTTTTGTCTTGGAGGGCAAGTTTTGGGGCGGCCTTAGGGTTCTTTTCCGGCAACATACGGGCGGCACTTTGGTATTGGCCCTAATTGTTTAGTTTTTTTCGGTTAGGGGGTTTCTCTCTTTCCTCATCTGATCCTTTGTACGGCAACTGAGTAAGAGCGGACTGGTGGGAGACGGCGGATTTTCTGGAAAATCTGAAGCGCGGATGGTGGCGGAGATGATTGGGAACATGCAACAAGCAAACTTGGCAGTTCAGGTTCGCCAAGGTCCATGATCGGGATGGTTGGGGGCTGCCGTGGGAGGACCAGCTCGCGATTAGTTCGGATAAGAAGGTCACTGGTTCGACAGGTTAAAGGATAGTTGTTAGGGTGGATGCTTGCGGGCATCAGTCAAACCGGAGGGGGGGTTTTCCTAGTGCCTCTGATTTTAGTGATTATGACGTCTTGGCTATGTATGCCTACGGGGTTTTTGGTTCTTTGAGATGGTTATGGTTTAATTCTGTTTTTGTTTCTAGTCACTTTACTTTGCTTGTATTTAGATTTGATTTATGTTTCGTTACGGTATGTATTGGCCGCTTTAATTAATGGAGTTACATTCCCCTTAAAAAAAATGAGTTTCATGTGATAGTATGCTACGATAGAAACAAGTGTGAGAATGTATCAATTGTTACCTAGTTTGAGAAAGTTACCCATTCGGATGCATTCATAATATTTTTTAGACCTAAATCCACCTCCTATAGAGTCGACCTGGATAAGCCCTCTCGAGGATCCCCCCAAGAAGTCATTTAGAGACCCTCAACTTGTGCGGCCTCATCGCGGACCTTCGAACCTTCAGCCATTCTAATTAAGAATAAGACCTCAAGGCATCGTGGACGATCTCCTTAACATGCGCAACCTGCACGCCTTTCGCCAAGATGCAAGCGTTTGTGTATGCGTTCCTACCGAACACATTATAAGGTTTTTTAGGGTCACGTCCATACGATTGAAGTGCAATTGTGAGACACATATCATTTGGGTCCCCAAGTCGTCTACACACCTAAGCCCTCCAAAACCTTTCTAAGCGAGACACACCCTATTAGTTATCTCATGGATCCTCATACTATGTCTATGGGTAAATACGCATGAAGACTTCGAACATGGCATGCACTGAGCTTACTTCCTAAACTTGGTCCTCTGACAATCTCTAAGGCCCTAGCGTCTCAAAGACCTCAAGATGATGACATCATCACGACGACATCATGATGTCATGCCTGCATTGTCATGATAAATAAAATCATCATTCATACTCATGACATCACCAAGTCCGCTTGTGACCAGTCACAATGCGATACATTGTCACCTCTCCTTAACTTTGTTAGTATAAATATTCTCTCAAGATATGAGATATTAGTTTTTGGGTTAATTAGTTTTGCCTCCTCTGGACTGGAAAATATTTTGGATTTATCCCTTGGTCTCAAAACCATATGGTTTTGGCTCTTAAAGTGTTAAATTAATAAAAAAAATTATTTAAGCCCTGTAAACCGATTGTAGCAGGTTGATGACTGCCACGTCACTTGTCCCCTCCACACCAGCTGCCACGTCACCTGATAGTCGCCACATCACCCACAAACTGCCATGTCACCAAACTATCCTCCATCTTTAATGAGACTGTGCGTTTCATCTTCCAACCCTTCGTCTTCTTGTGCTTGGAGGAAGGCTTTTTGCTGCTGCTGTTATTTTTCCGACCAAATCAAATGGCGCAGCCCTCCCTCAAAATCTACAGCGATGATTCACACTTTCGCATAATAAAGTAAAAACAATTAATAAAAAATGCATTATGGTTGGAGCATTTTCACAAACAGGACATCTAATTTTATATAAAAAGAAAAGTTTTGATTCAATGGATATGGTGATGATGAGAAAAATTACCGTGTGGGTGATTTGTCTCCGGTGGCGTCGGGGAGTTGGTGGCCAGAGGAGATGGTGGGGCGGCTGGCAGAGGAAGAAGAGGGTAAAACGGCGTCGGAGAATTTACGATAAGGGTCGTCCAAAGTAGGTGGAACATAGAGACAAAGATTCAATCCAAGAGCAAGCTTGGCCTTCCTCCATTTGCTTCACATTTGTTTCAGATCCCTATGAAATTCACAGAACCGAAGACGAGAGAAAACTATAGATCAAGAAACTCGAAGCAAATGAGCAACAAGCTCGATGAAGAAGAACAAGCGGCGGTGTTGTTGATGGCGCTCTCTTATAGCTATGTGTGTGCTTAGATCAGAGGCATTGAAGAGAAGCTAGTGATTTATTAATTAATTTTTGTTAGTGATTGTTTATGGTAATTTGCTGGTTAAATTTACTATGATTAGGAGTGAAGTGAGGGATTAGGGGTGGTAGGTGGAAATTGTAAGAAAGAGGAGTGTGTGACTATTTTTGCTAACATGTTAGATAGTAGAGATTCATGTGTCTCATTATTGTTGATGTAGAATAGATTTTGTTTTGATTTTACTTTACTATTGGATCTGGACTTATTAGTGGTGGGTTTGATCTCTAAATCAGATCGTCGTTGTTGAGCTTTGAAACTCATGAATGTCATGAAGCATCAACACAACTAATTAAGCAGATAGAGAGAGATTGGTAGTGAAGCAAATTGGGTATTCAAAAGATAGAAAAATTGGAAATGGGTTGGGGTGGGAGGTGGACGAGATGATGACGACTATCAAGTAACTTGGCAGCTGGTGTGGAAGGGACAAGTGATGTGGCAGTCATCAACCTGCTATAGCCGGTTTACCAGGCTTAAATAAAAACAATTAAAACTTTAAGGGGCAAAACTATATGGTTTTGAGGGCAGGGGTTAAATCCAAAGTATTTTTCAGTCCAGATAAGGCAAAACTATTTAACCCTTAGTTTTTTTTTCACCTTTGATATTCATTTGTTTCATTTTCACATTATGAAATCTCAACTGTTCTCTCAAATCCTCTTTAGAATTCCTAAATCATACACTCATACTTCACAATATGTGACAGAAACGCTCATTCTCACGATAGGTGAAATTCAGGGGTACCCCTTGAGTTTTGCTTATCAGTGTGTTGTCTTGTGGTATGCATGATCATAGCTATCAAGCTCAAGTTCAAGCGAAAGCCCATTCAAAATTATTATAAGTGACCACCGCCCACTTGACCAAGTGGTAGCAAGGCTTGGGTGCAAGCTCGAGGACTCGTGTTCGAGACCCCTCACGGACATGGTATAAGGTTATAGTATATGTGTGAGTTATATGTGTAACTGTGGAGTTTTCTTGTACAGTAAATTGTCAAAAAAATAATATTATAAGCTGGAAAGCCATCTACAAAACTCCTACATCTAGAAGAGTGTTACACCAACGTACATCCAACTCGTTTTGTTGACATGAGTCAACGAGACGAATTAATGATTCTTTAGATTCATGATTTACAAACTTTTATATTTAGTTGAAAAAATATTGTGAATTTTCCGGCAAGACATATGAGTATTTTCGGTCAATTCAACGAGGAAGAAGAAGATTTTATTATTGCCCCCTAGGGGGTGGCGCAATGGTCAAGACACACATCTCCATATAGGAGGTCGTGGGTT
>JAYMTF010004887.1:0-12410 GCA_036897485.1 Pelargonium nanum | reverse complement strand
TCTGAACTCTCCATTCACCCACATATTGTAGAATACTCTCTTGAATAAGAAAAGAGCCCTGTTCTACAGATACACTTCCAAATTCCATCTCTGTTCTTCTACTTTCATTTGTCTTTCCATTGCCAGATCTATTGCTTACGCCTCATCGTAGCTACAAATTACTAATCGATCCTAGACCTGAAAATTTAGGACCGATCAGATGTCATGCCACAACATGAGGCGTTTTGCACCACGGTGCTGGTGATTTTGCGCGCAGAGCTGGATCTTTGAACGAACTCTTCAAGGCCAAAACGACCTCAAAAATTTGTGCGCGACCACTCTTTGGAAAGCCCAATATGTCTTCTTCAACTTTTTTGAAAGCCTCAACACGATCTCAGTTGGTTTAGATAGTGAAATTCTAGAGTTACCCTTAAGAGGTCATTCTCCCAGAATTGTGAATTTCACCAAAACTTTTCTTTTTTGAATTAATCCTTTGTTGACTAGCTTTGACCTTACCTAATTTGCTTCAATTCGACCATCCCGTGCGCTCCATAAGACCTAAAAATTACAATAAAAATCCGACGCACGTAAAAGAGGCAAAAACTAACATAAAATACACAAAAATAACCGAAAATAAGCTAAAAACACAGAATCTATCTAAATTGACCATAAGGACCAAAAAGTGATAAAAGTATCCCATTACCAACAAAAAGACCCAAATGTGACTCAAAACTAAGGGTAAAACAAGCTAAAAGAAGAAGGATAACTCGTATAAAATAGGTACAAATGCGAGTTATCAAACCCCCCAAACTTAAAGTGTTGCTCGTCCTCGGCGAAACATAAAAGAAAAAGAAAGAAAACTACACTACATGCTATACTAATAGGCATACAAACATTTGGGTAATCTATCAAGCTAAGCAAAGTTTAAGAAGCAGACAACCTTTCTCTCAAATTTGCCATGCGTTCAACATATTACTAAAAACATAATTATTCATCCATCCAACAAGTTTCAACATTATAACACAATGGTTCATCGTGTGTGTGCGTTATCCTTGAAGTTCGGGCCTCTCTAAATAGTGAAGGTAGGTATTTTTAGGTTGTCCATGCATATTGTGTCACTCCATATGTTGGACTAGGTATCCCTTATTCACTAATCTAGACGTCCTTAGCCATCGGGATTAATAGGTCTTTATTAGGGATGTAATGTTAGGCTAGGGTTGAGGTGTGGAAAAGATTTTTATACGAAGCTCATCACACCTATAGTGAACTCAACACTCACCTAGCTCACATCACACGTCCTAGAATAAATAGGCGCATTAGATTGTAATGAGGGTGATTAAAGAATAGGCCAAGGCTCAAAAGGGGTGACTAGCGCAAAACATGCAAGGTAGGAAATAAATTTGGCTCAAACGATTCAAAAATGGCCTACGTCATGTCCTTCTAACTAAATCCTCTAGTCAGTTCGTCTCAAAGTTCAACAAACCAATTCTAGAGTGGATACTACACAACTTTCCTAAATCATGTTACTACCTAGCAACCTAGAAAGTCCTAAATCCAAGGATTGATTCGTGCAATTATCCTCGTACCAAACATGCCATAATATCGAAACTAACATCCAGATGTCCTAGTACATGTTTCTAGTTCAATCAAACGCAGGCAACAAATCATCAAAAAATACTTCATAAAATAAAACAGCTCTCCAAGAGCCCAACATCAGAATGCCTCATCTATCTAAACTACCCTAAACAGAAAAGAAACGTTCAATGCAAATTTTTTTAAAATTTGAAAAATAAAAGAAAAGACATGAAATGCAAATGCAATGTCCCCCCCCCCCACCAAACTTAGAGCCGATTATTGCCCTCAATGATTTAACTCTAAGTTTTATGCAACACTTAAACTATATGACATGCAACAAAACACCGAGCACGAGTAGCCACTAAACTACCCTAAAAAATTGTAGGGGAAATTACAGATGACACCCCTGTACTATACACCTTTTGCAATTTACTACCCGGAACTTATTTTTGTAACTTTGGACTACCCTAAAGTATGCAGACCTTGTTCCATCCATAACTCCATTAGTTAAATGTTAAAAAGACTAAAATACCCCCCATTTTTCAAATTTTTTATAAATATAAATAATAAATAATAAATGAAAAAGAAGAAGAAGACGATGATGAATATGGACACCGCCGTCTCCTTCGTCGATCCTCCACCACCGTCTCTCTTGCCGGCAACGGAGAACAAAGCCACCGCCGCCGGCGTCTCTCTATCTCCAGCACGAAACCACCACCATCCATTTTGGCCACCGTCGAATCAGGAGCAAAGGAGATCGAGATCAAACCAAAGAGTTTGAGGAGCTTAGCCTTCATCGGAGATGGAGGATCCCAGCACCGCCGCTGCCGCCAGAGTCTTCGTCACTTGCCTAGGGTTCGAGCATGGAGGTCGGTGGCCGACGATGTGGCCGTCGAAGCCGATGAAGGAGGGCTCGCTACGAGCCTCTACCGCCTTTTGTAGCTCGCCTCAACGCCAAGCCTTCGCCGCCTTCTGTAGCTTGCCTCGACGCCGTCTTCGTCTTCGTCTTCACCGGCAACGGAGGTCTTCGTCTTTATCTTTACCGGCGACGAGCGGCGGCCAACGAGGAGGTTGTGGAAGGGATGGGTCAGTGTTTGGATTAGGTTAGTGTTTAGATTAGGGTTAGAGTTTTGTTTGATCTTAGTGTTCAAGTTTTTCATAAATTAAATGAATCAATCAAATCAAATATTACAAAAAAATAATTTTCAGGCGAGTTTGAATTATTCGGCGAGAGTTTGAAGATTTCGGCGAGAGTTTGAAGTTTCCGGCGAGAGTTTGAAGTTTTTGGCAAGAGCGTTCTTGACTAGTGAAGAAAAAGGCTAAAATTGGTATTTAATAATTTTATACAGTCATGTGGATGGCACATGATCAGAGAGAGTAATTTTCTGTCAAAGTTAACTGTCGGAACATGGTCTTCATACTTTAAGGTAATCATAGTTACGAAAATAAGTTCCGGGTAGTAAATTGTAAAATGTGTATAGTATAGGGATGCCATCTGTAATTTCCCCAAAAATGTAAGAACGCTAAGAATCAATCTCCCCAAACTTATATAAAAACATGCAAAACTAATCCCACAAATTAATTAAGAATGTAATACTACAAATCACCAAAACACCAAGCGTTTATGTTAAAAAAAATCTACCATGAAAGAGTTAAAGACCATGCTTACTTGCCCCTCCAAGAGGAGGGTTGAGGCCACTACGCAAGGTGACAAACGAGAAGACGCGAGCTAGGGGTTGTTGTATAGTTGTTGTCCAATCTTCAATGTCGCGGTTGCAAGTGTGGATGTCGCGACATTCGTCTTCTTCAAGCGTAGGTGAGCCTCAACGATTGCTGAAAGTGGAGGTGGTCCAGCTTATGGGAATTTGTTCTTTGAGAGAGAGAGAGAGAGAGGCCAGAAGGGGTTGTGAGTGGTGAATACGGATGCAAAAATCGTGCTCCCCTTTGCCCTAGATGAACTGCCTGTGAAAAAGACTCATTCGCCCCTCTAAAAGTTGAATAAATTTTTCTTTTCTGCTCCTAGGCGCAATGCCGCGACATTTACACTTTTGTACCGCGGTATGAGTGTCTTTTCTGAAAATTCAAGTTTTCCAGATTGTTACGCCGCGGTGCAGGCAATGGAATGCAGCGGTGCTGAGTCTGATCTGCACACAAAAACTCGAAATTTTTTTATTAGTCCCTCACTCTTGTTTCTTTTGATCCTCACGCAAAAATAAACAGTAAAATTAAATAAATTTTAATTAAACTATGCAGAAGTAAATTAATAAATCCGGTGGGTTGCCTCCCACCAAGCGCTATTGTATAACGTGGTTTACTCTACGAGTTGCTCCTAATTAAAGGAGTGAAGAGCGGAACCACAAAGAGGGGTTCTGCATCGATCCGGACAAAGTCATGCCAACGGTCATGCTTCACAATTCGAAGAAAGTAAAAATACGTTACCTCAAGATTCACGACTTTTTCTGTTTCGATCTTAATCTTGTTGAATTTTGTTATTTGGACCCCGTCAGACCAATTACAACCTCCACTACCAACCCGACATGGTAGGAAAGTTGCGCGTGTGGTTGGGTCTATTTTATACAAACTCACTTCGTCCTCCACCCTTCCCCAAATATTCAAACTCAGGAGTTAGGGGCAATTTCAAAATATCGGCCCCACGGGCTCTTTGCACGCGCTTAGTGAATTGACATGAAATACCATAAAAAAGAAAAATAAAAACGGCGCCTAAGAATCCAAACAACTATCCATAATTTTACACCGAAGTCCTTGGCAACAGCGCCAAAAACTTCACACGACTTTAGTGGGTGCCTAATGTTTGACACGCGTTTCCGGTTCACTGAAGAATTCCCCGGCAACGGCTCGATAAACTTGGCACGCCTCTGGCAAGTGTACAAGAGATGCACAAGTAATATAGGACTCCTTAGATTCCAAGTTTATCGATCCTCAGGGACTAAGGTAAATTAGGAATAATTGAATTGAATTAAAACACAGATTTATCTAGAAAGCAGTAAAACAATAATTATGATAGAAAATATCGAGTAGATTAAATAAACATAAAAATAAATATTGAGAAAGAGTAGAGAGTAAAATAAGTGTGATTTGATAATGGTAAATGTGCAAAAGATTTGGAACAATGAATCAAAACATATAACGGATTATGTCTAGATACTTTTGACCCACATGTTATCCACACCTGCATTTGTACTGGGGCGTCCCTTCTGAGGCTCACCCGAGACATAAAGTGAATACGCTGGCCTCCACCGACCCACACGTAATTGCGCACCCGAAGCATATGACTACAATGGGGTCTACACCTTAGCATTGCGACTGGTGCTATATAGGGCCCTAAAGGATGTGATTGCAAAAGGGTCCTCCCTATACGATGATTCAATCCACACGGACAACCCTATGGTTAAGGCGAAGCCCGTGCTACGATCGTGGTTGTGATTAATTACTCCACGCTCAAGCAATTAGCTCGACGAATCATCGTAACACCGAGGAGTTAACATCATAGAAAATTGAATATGAAATTTATAATAAAACATAACCAATCGCACATCTAACCATTAATGGGTTAGACTGCGTGTTCATAGACAAATAAACAAACTAATACTCAATATATATATATAATCAAATACAAATTGATACCAAAATCACAAAGACAAAGAAATATAATCAAATACAAATTGATACCCCTAAACTAAGACAAAGAAAAACAAAACATAACTTAAATTGGGTGTTGTCACCACCCAAAAGTGTTTATGCGGTGCTTCTCATGGGTAGGGGAGAGACTCCATTGGAGAGTTTCTCCCCATGCCCAATCTTAGCTCCACCCGCAAAAACCTACTCTCTACCTCTCCTTACTGATGAGATGGTGGTTGGAAAAGAGGGGAAAAGAAGGGAAAATTTGTATCCCTAAAACCCTAGTGAACACTTCTATTTATAGGCAATTTTAGGCCAGCAGACGTCGTGACGCGACATGAGCCGTTTTGCACCGCGGCTCTGGTGATTTTGCGCGCAGAGCTGAATCTTTGAACGAACGCTTCAAGGCCCAAAATACCTTGGAAAATTGTGCGTGTCAACTCTTTCGAAAGCCCAAGATGTCTTCTTCAACTTTGATGAAAGCTTCAACTCGATCTGAGTTGGTTTAGATGGTGAAATTCAAGAATTACCCTTCAGAGGTCATCCTGCCAGACCCGGCGCACGTAAAAGAGTCAAAAACTAACATAAACTACACAAAAATAACAAAAAATAAGCTTAAAACACAAAATTTAGCTAAAGTGACCATAAGGACCAAAAAGTGATAAAAGTATCTAATTACCAACAAAAAGACCCAAATGTGACTCAAAATTAAGGATAAAACAAGTTATAAGGAGAAGAATAACTCGTATAAATTAGGTACGAATGCGAATTATCAGTTGGTAATATGAAAGAACGATTTCGCCATTGCCCAATCCATTCCTACGTATATAACCATTGCCACATCAAAATCACATCCCTACCATTACACTCACTAGTTGATTCTCTATTTTACTCTGTTTAGTTTTGCATGCTTACTTTTGTTTAGTGATTCTGCAACAATACTCAAAACAATTTGGTTTACTACTTAGTACTGTTAATTAGATTATTCTGTATTTAATTCATGATCTACACTACGAGTCTCTATTAGATCAATATCTAGACTTATGTCCTATATTACTTGTGTGATTATGTAAACTTGCCGAGGAAACGCCATATGATAGTTTTCATCATCCAAGTAGTCTCAGTTTACCGCATGATGTATATTAATATTTTCCGTAAAATTTATTCAGATAACCAAAACTGGACTTGTAATTCTCATTTAAACCTTTAAACATTTTCGGAGGACATTGAAACTTTCTCCATTGGATCTGGGAGGTCATTTCCTATATATGATTGTTTGAGTTGTAATGGTTTGTCAAGAAGCGCAAGAAGAAAATATCTAACATTGAGTCGCGTATCCGGGACCAAAATCGTTTTTCAATGATTTTGATGCCTAAATGACCATGGATTATTCGGGACCTGGTCCGTTGGAATCGGGAAGTCATTTCCATATTCGGGTGACCTTAAGTTGTCAAGGAGTTCAAGATAAAAATTTCCCATTCCGAGCGATGTACCCTTGACCGAAATTGTTTTTCAGTGATTTGGAAACCTAAATGGCGTTGGATGGCCTCAGGCTCTATTCTGTTGAACTCAAAAAGTCGTTTTACTTTTCAGAGTAGCTTTGGAATTTTTGGTTTTATGGGATGTGAAAAAGTGTTAAGTGGCTCAAGAAAAGCCATTGAGATTGTTGATAGATTTTAGAGGGAATTCGAGAGAATTAAAGAGAGACAAAAAATAATTAAAGCACAATTGAATATTAAATGGATATTTAAAGGCAAAATTTGAGTTTCATAATTGGCATTTTAAGGATTGAATGGAAGTATCGGGGGTAATTTGGTAATTTTTGGGCAATTTTTGGTTTAAATCAAGCCAAATTTGTCTCAAATGTGGTTCAATCGGATTATGCTTGGGTCCATTTGGTTTAGCTAGTTGAACCAGGGTCAAGCAAAGAGTGGCCATGGTGGGGTGGATCTAGTGCAGGTAGGATATTGGGGGGGAGGGACTGTGCAACTGCCTACTACTCATGTGGCACGCCAAGAGAGGCTGAAGCTATGGTGCAAATCCAGTGACACGGTTGGAATGGGGACGGTGAAACTAGGTACGTTTTAGTGCTAGAGAGGTTTGGAGCGTGACTCTAATCCATGGCTTCGCGGCTTCATTTTCTTATGTGTGCGTGAACAAGCATCAAGCCAAGGGAGGAGGGATTTGTGGTGTTGACACGGAGGTAAGAACTCACGTGCATTCGCCACGCGTCAAGCCAAGACGCGCTGGACTACTATGCCTAATCCAGTGCAAAGCAGTGCGCTGATTCTTTGAGCTTCTTGGTGTGAGTCATGCCAAGAAAGAAGGAAGGCGAAGATGTGATCAAGTGCTTCGCGCGAGGAAGCAATCCGTGCATTCGGACACATGGCATGCCAAGACAGGATAGCCTGACTACATTTCAAACCAAGACAGGTCGAGAGAAGGAAATGTTTGATATCTCGTATTTTATACTAGTTATCTTACCCTAAATCATGCAAAAACTAGCACGGTTCTCGCATAAATCATTTCACTTTGGGCCTAACTGCACTCATACACATCACTTTGTGCTCATTGTATCATCACATGACTTTTGTTCGAATTATTGGAACATTTGGTACATTTTACTTGCATTTCATGCTATTTACGCTCATTTTTGGTGGATATTATTCATTTCAGATTTGAACAAGCTAAATCCATCAAGGAAGGGAGCACGGGATGGTTGGATTTATGTAAAATAGGAAAGTCAATGCTAGTTAACTCAGGGCAATAAATGACCAATTAAAAAAGGGAACATTTTGGTGAAATTCAAAATGCTGGCAGAATGACCTCTGGAGGGTAATTCAGAAATTTCACCATCTAAACCAAACCAGATAGAGATGAGGCCTTCACCAAAGTTGAAGAGGACTTCTTGGGCTTTCCAAAGAGTTGTTTTGCACAATTGTTTGAGGACTTTTGGGCCCTGAAACGTTCGTTCAAAGATTCAGTTATGCGCGAACAATGTTCAATAAATTAGAACATTTCGTGTTTTATTTCGGAATTAGGTTTTTCCAGCCACCAAAGCACATTTAAAGTAGCTAAAGAGTAAGAGAAAAAAAGGGAGGAGGCAGAGCTGCAAGGTGGACTAAAAGTGACGATTTCGTGGCCTAAGATTGGTGATCGTCATCACCAATCTCCATTTTTAGTCACTAGTGCCCTCTTGAGGGTTGTAAGCAACGATTTAATTTCATTTTTCTTGATGTTTTTTATTTATATATCTGAGTTTCTATTCAAATAATCCTTGTTCTCGATACTTTGGATGATTGATTGTCAAATGAATGTGTTTTGCTTGATAGTTTGTGGTTTTCCAATTATTTTTCTGTCATGAGATTAATGGTTGGTTAGAATCGTTGTGTTGGGGATGTAAATGGTTGTAATAACATGTGATTGATTTTGTGATGTAATGGTATTATGAAAGTTCAGGATTTCTATGATTAGAAAATCATAATGCTTACGAGCGATTCGACAGGATCTTCTCGTATGATCATAGAGCGGGACTCTGTCTACACAATGGAGTTGTCCCACACGGATCAAATCATAGGGTCGAGTGGTCCTATAGCAATTATATGCCCTAGGATTGCTGTTCACCCGCTTAGGCAAAAGTCTTCATGCTAGGGTGTATGTGACCCCCTTGCAGTAATATGCTTGGGGTGCGCAGTTACGTGCAGGTCGGTGGTGGCCGACGTATTCACCTTAAGTTTCGGAAGGATCCTTACTCGAGACATCTGGAAACAATACATGACCGGGCAATCCCCACATCATCATACGGTTGCATCTAATTAATTAATTGCATATTTATTATGATTTAATTCACACCCCAAATCACTCTCATTACATTTATTGTTTGATTTGAATTTTAATTTAATTGTTATTTAATTAATTGTCTTAAGTCAAACATTTTCAAAACCCCCACTTATTGCTTATTTCCTTTATTAGTTAAAGATTAATTACCACTAATTTTACAATTCGCCGACCAAGTCCTTGAAGAACGATATCCAGACTTCACAGCCCATTATTACAAGGTCGACTCCGGTATACTTGCCGGACGCACACCAAGTTTTTGGCGCCATTGTCGGGGAGTCAGTAATTGGTGAATTTGAGATTGTTGGTAGTTTTTCTTGTTAGTTAAGTGCATTGCATTTGTTTCGTAGTTAGTATAGCCTCACATGGCTACACCAACTCGAAACGACTTAGGAAGCAGTGCAGAACGCCAGTTTGGAGGTCTGGAAACCGATGGGGAGATGCAAACCCTATTCTTTGGGCTGCCACTGGTGTCACTCAAATTGTTGATACTACTCCATTTGTTGATATTGCTCAGCAGCATCAATTTTTGTTGTGGCATGAGAAGCAGGCCGCTGATTGCTGCTATAAATCGAGGCATTTGAGAAACGCCTAGTACCTCTGGTGAGCACTTGTACGGAGATTCGACTCCAAATTTGATTCAACGGGTGGGAAGCTTCAAATTTACATTAGTAATGATCACTGCTTTGAGCACTATTGGTAAGTTCGAAGACAAGCAGGGAGAAGACCCGTTGGGTCATCTCAAGAGGTACAATGGAGTGTTCAGACCAAAATGGAATGGCACATAATTTATTCTACTACACCCTAAGTGGTATAGCCATTGAGTGGTATCACTCTCTTCCTCTGGACTCTGTTCCCACGTGGGAAGTGTTGATTCAGAAATTCATTGATAAATACTCCTCTTGGGAGGATAGGTAGATATTAATATCTGCTATTACCAACCTCAAGAAAGTTGATGGTGATACTCTCCACGATGCGTGGGACAAATTCAAGGGTCTCCTCGAAGGATACCCAAACTACGGGATCTCTGAGAAGGATCAAACACGAGCTTTCTACCATGGGTTGAATCATACGTGTCATAACAACCTCAATTCTTCAGGAGATGATTCACTTTTGATCTAGGCGCCGGACCGAATCAAGCAAATCTTTGAAAGGGTGCCCCAGAACAAAGTCACAGAGAGCATGAGTGGAGGGCGCAGTGTAATGGTGCCTGAGGCGATCAAGACAATCCAAGACCGGCTGGAAAGCATCTTGGAAAATAAAAAAGTTTGTTGCAACCTCAGAACAACCTGAATATGGTTCAAGCTTCCCTTTAAGTGATTCAAAAGCAACTGACCTTCTCATTGGACACAATGAAGGCATTCATCAACACTGTTGCACAAGACTCCCGTCAAGGAAGAGAAGACATGGAGGTTCTTCAAGCTGAGCAGCAGAGCCTAGCAGAGAGATAGGGTTGTTAGCCCAAGATCTCGATGAGATCATCCTGAGATCAGGGAAAGCTCTGCAAGAGCCGGAGCAGAAGAAGCCTAGAGTGGTGAGGAAGGATGAAGAAGATTTGGGGAAAGAAGAGAAAGGACCCAACACTTTGGGCCAGGACTTGAGAAAGTCTGCAATGCCAAAAAGAGCTGTTGAGGAAAGAAGGCAGGAGCCTAAACCATACCGTCCTCCTCCTCCTTACCCCTAGAGATTGAACAGAGCTAGGGACGACAAGCAGTTCCAAAAGTTCCAAGAAATCCTCAAGGGGTTGAACATCAACATACCCGTTGTGGATGCTATTGAGCAGATGCCTATATATCAGAAGTTCTTAAAAGACATCCTCGCTAAGAAGAGAAGGGTGGAGGAGACAAAGGCCATCCAGCTCAGTAGCTAGTTCATCGCTATTCTGCACCACACTGTGCCTGCTAAATAGAAAGACTCGGGTAGTTTCACTATACCTTGCGTCATTGGGGAGAAGCAAAAGGTGAGGGCCCTATGTGATTTAGGAGTCGGAGTTAACCTTATGCCGCTCTTCATGTACAAAACCTTGGGTCTTGGTGAGTTCAAGAAGACAGTTGTGTCCTTACATCTAGCTAATAGATCAATAGTGTACCCATCTGGGGTAATAGAGGGTGTTTTTGTGAAGGCCGGAAAGTTCGTCTTTCCCGTAGACTTCATAGTTCTCAATTATGAGGCCGATCCAAAAGTACCTCAAATTCGGGTATTCCATTTTCGGCTACTGCTGACACCGCTATCAATGTCAAAGACTCAGAACTAAGGATGTCGGGCCCTGAAACGTTCTTTCAAAGATCCAATTCTGCGCGAAAGTGTTCTATAAATAAAACATTTCGTGTTTCAATTCGGGATTAGGTTTTTCCAGCCACTAAAGCACATTTCTAGCAACTGGAGAGAGAGAGAAAAGAGGGAGGAGGCATAACTTCAAGGTGGTCAAAAAGTGACGCGTTCGTGGCCTAGGATTGCTGATCGTCATCACCAATATCCATTTTTAGGATTCTAAGCAACGATTTAATTTCATTTTGCTTGCTATTTTGTATTGACATATATGAGTTTGTATTCAAATAATCCTTGTTCTAGATACTTTCGATGATTGATTATCAAATGAATGTGTTTTCCTTGATAGTTTGTGATTTTTCCCATTATTTCTTGTCTATGAGATTAATGGTTGGTTAAAATCGTTGTGTTTGGGGTTTGAATGGTTGTAATAGCATGTGATTGATTTTTTAATGCAACTGTATTATGAAAGTTCGGGATTTCTATGATTTGCAAATGATAATGCTTATGAGCGATTCGACGGTATCGTCTCGTATGATCATAGTGTGGAACTCCATATATACAATGGAGTTGTCCTACACGGATCAAATCATTAGGTCGAGTGGTCCTATCGCAATTACATGCCCTAGGATTTGCTCTTCACCCACTTAGGCCAAAACCGTCAAGGTAGGGTGTATGTGACCCCCTTGCAGTAATATGCTAGGGGTGCGCAATTACGTGCAGGTCGGTGGTGGCCGACGTATTCACCCTAACTTTCGGAAGGATCTTTACCCGGGACATCCGGATACAATACATGGTTAGGAAATCCCGCCATCATTATACCGTTGCATCTACTAAATTAATTGCATATTTATTATGATTTAATTCACACCCCAAATCACTCTCATCTCATTTATTGTGTGATTTGTATTTTCATTTAATTTCAATTGAATTAATTGTCTTAAGTCAAACATTTTCAAAACCCCAATTATTGTTTATTGCCTTTACTAATTCAAGATTAATTACCGCTAATTTTACAATTCACCGACCAAATCCTTGAGGATCGATATCCGGACTTCACAGTCAATTATTACAAGATCGACTCCGATATACTTGCCGGACGCACACCAATA
>JAYMTF010004886.1:0-12415 GCA_036897485.1 Pelargonium nanum | reverse complement strand
GTCACAGGTTTACAGAGTGGGTATATCGCTTTGAGAATAGTTTAGTATTTTTACTGGACCAAATCTCTTTTTATTTATTAAGTGATTCCCGTTAGTCATAAACTTGTAAATTCTTTATATATGGTATTATAAAAGGTACAAATAGCTCAGTTGATATAGCAACGCATTTAAGAATCTCAGTGGTTTAACTATAATAGATTCTAGCCTTTGCGCAAACATCATCTATAAAAGTTCTAGGAGAACCCCTCCTAATATTAAGGTATCCCTCGGAAAGGGTCAAGGCGGGTAAGCTAATTTTAGGAGGGCTCGTTATTAAAATCTAAACTGAGTTCATAAATTTATACCCTGTTTATACTAATCTGTAAAACCATCCAGTCACAATGAACTGCGATTCATAAGATTTTAGGATTAGTATAGTAATATTATTGGAATTCCTTGTCCAAGCTCCCTTTGGTTAGCGGTTAGAAAGACCCCTCAATATAACAAAAAATTCAAATAATAAAGGGGAGTATTTTATAGAATTAATTACTCATAGATCAATAGTAGATATACCGAAGGATTTCGCTTACTAAAAAGAGTCTACTACCAAGGCAATCCGAGGATATTACAGATTCAGATCCTAAGTATTTTCTTTCAACTTAGCCAATTACTTTGCTAGTTTTTGTTTATACTATCTCCTTCTTATATCCCCTACTAAGTAAGTGGAATTAGAAAAGCCCCCAGAAACAGGACTCCCTCCTTTAAGATTTCCTTCCTAATCCTAAGTAGGGACAGCTTGACTTTTATTTTGTATTCTACAGATTAAGCTACTTTTACAGGATCCTATTGTTAGCAGTAAATACAACTTTTTCGCAGTCTTTTTATATTGACATTTTTAGAGTAGTGGGTCACATAACTAAACAGTCATTGGGACTGGGATTCAACGGATTAGTTTACTTCTATAATGTATGCAATCTAAAAGAAATAAGTTCCTAATATCTCCGAGAATCCTTGTTATAATAAGATTAGGGAGGATTCCTAAAGAGATAGAGGGCACTTTTCCCGTTTTGAGAGTCCAAGGTTGATCATATGATAGAGACTCCCTAACCGGCTTGACTAAATAGTTGCTTAGGTTGGGGAAACCTTATAGTTAGTGTCAAGAAACGGAGAAAAGAAAAACTTAGACTAAGAAACTGATCAAACCTTACACTCAAAATACCAGAAACTGACTTGAACCTGCGTTAACTTCCATAGCAGATATGTCCCAAATCAGGAAGGTCCCATTGACTTTCAAGAACACACGGATAAAGTTAAAGCTATTTTAATCCTGGATACACTATACTAAAAAGTCAAGTCAAATGTCATCCATGATCAATAATGGAGCCAATTGTTCCTAAACTTTAAATCAGTAAAGCATTAGACCCTATGCAATATGCATGCACATCTCTTTTCATTATTATTAACATACTCAGAGAGACAACTAACTCATCTTAAAATGTTAAAACATTTTTAACAATTTATGCACAACTAGCAAAATCAGAGGCATTGAAAAACAGACTCATTATTAAAGCTAAGGCTGAGGATGCTCAATTGAACCTTTGATAATTGCGGTGAACATTTTTCAGAAATAATATAAAGACATGAAGGACATATAAATTCCCCCACCTGTCGATCGCTCACCAACCCGCAAAATATTTTTTCTAAAAGCACTAGACATTGATTTCTTCTCCTCCTAAGATACAATGAGCATCACTATCCTCTAATAAATTTATCTAATTTTCTAGATCTATTCGGGTCCGGAGGTTGGAATGTCTCCAACCGCAAATTCGAGCTCTTACACAGCTCGTTTAACACACCTTCTCCTTTCTCTGAACTGATCAGGTCAAGAGTGCTACCAAGAACATCCGCTGCAAGTCCAAATTCCAGAAGACTTCCCGGAACCTCTCCACCTTCCTGTATCAACTTGCCAATTTTGCCCAAGGGCACCACATTTTCTAAGACCACTTTGGCAAAGATGCGGCCGAGAAACTCTGGTGCCTTCGGGGCGTCATTTACAGCATCCTCCAACGAAGTAAGAGCAGATTCAAACCTACAGAAATAGTATAGCGAAAATATATATTAAAAAAAATAATAGCTTATTTTAACGATCGATCAAGTACAATAATATTTGATCAATTTTACCCTTGTACGAGTTCAGCTTGACTCAAAATGCTGTCACCGGATTTTGAAAGATTAACAAGAAGATCTGCCAAAAGGTCCCTTTCCTTGTCCTTCCTCTCAAAGGAATCTGTGACCCAAAGAGAGATCATTGTCGGATGGAAGCTTGGAGATTTCAAATCCTTGATGCATAATGCAACTTCTTGTTCATCTCTGGCACTGCAAAATGAGTTATTATTCAGTTCCATGATAATAACTTTAACGAGCCCATATAATTGAGTTTGTCATCCTACTTTGAACAGAAACATAGATTTCCTGCCGTAC
The DNA here is from genome assembly GCA_036897485.1 of Pelargonium nanum. Lineage (NCBI taxonomy): Eukaryota > Viridiplantae > Streptophyta > Magnoliopsida > Geraniales > Geraniaceae > Pelargonium > Pelargonium nanum. Next base: position 9,955 of record JAYMTF010004886.1, on the reverse strand, counting down.
AATAGATCATTGAACTTTCAAAGAAAAGCTGGCCTTAACTTTAAGCAAAATGGATTACCATACAAAGACAAAGAAAGACAAAAATCTGTTTCTCCCATTACAATAGATTATAACATTTCACAAGTGAAGCTCAAATGAGAAAAACTTGTTCTGGAAAGGCAAAATCTTGACATCCTGAAAATCTTATGTGTTTTGGGTAATTCTCAAATTAAGCTCCAGACTGGTAAAGCTGAACCATACACTAAAGATAAAACTCCCGAGGAAAAGTTATGCCTAGCCGCTGTAAATTCTAATTTCTATGCGCATTTTTATCTATTTTGGTTCAATTTCTCATTCATTCAAAATTTGCAAAGTTTCCTAACTATTAAGGAAAAATCATCTGGTCAGAGATAAATGCCATAATACTACATGGCGCGTGCTTCCAAAATTGTTTTGCAAAAAGGTAAGGATAATTTGGGTTAACATTCCATGTTCATTTCTCTAATGAAGCTGTTCTGCTACAAATGAACAATTAACCAAATTATAATGACAGCAAACTATATGATGTTTTAGGAAGATGACTACTATATCCCTTCCCTGAGCAAACAGTGAAACTTCACCTTTTGACGAGAAAGAAAAATTGCTGAATATGGTACCATGACCTAACAATTTTGTAGCAGCCTAACCTAGGCAAAACTATGAGAATAGATATTATATGTTTGAAAATATTCATATAGATTCAGTGTAAACAAAGACTGACCATGCCCAGTTCTCTGTAGGGTAGCAATCCACACACAAAAACAGGTGGATAATTGAATAAATAAGATGCACAAGATAATATGATACCTGTAAAATTCCTTGATTGCTGCCATGGACATATCTCGCAGGCGGTCTTCAGGCCACACCTTCTCCGAAGAAACATTTTGCGCAGATGCTTGTACCTGTCTTGTTGGAGGGGACGTTGGAACAGATCTATCTAAAGTTCGTTCTGTGGTCCTTGGGTCCCTATTACCATAATTCATATTACGTTCTTGAGGACCTGATTGGTCATAAGCAGCAGGACCTGTAAACCTATCTGGAGCATATCTTGGAATGAGATCTTCCCGTGAGGTGAAAGACGTCCGCTCTGGTGCAGGACTATAACCATTTAGACCAGTCGCCATTCTCCTTGAATCCCCAGGACTGGGAGAAGTTTCAGATATGGAACCACTTGACATTGATGGTAGTCCTCTAATGGACATTCCTCTGGCAAGACCACCTTGGGGACCCAAAGTAATAGAATCATCACCCATAGGTCTCTGTGGTAAAGGAACTGACAACGCCCTAGCATCGTATGACTGTCTATCATCAAACCGAACATCCTGACCACCAAACCCACGAACTTGAGTGGGAAGTCCGCGGAAACCCATCTGGTTACCAGGGGAAGATAGCATGGCTGACCCTCCTCTTGGACCAAAATCTGTTGGTGCACCCCTTCTAGAAGAAGGATTCATACCTGGACCACGGGCCAGCCTACTAGTCTGCGCCTGCCGTTCTTGAGCAGCATCTCTGTGTACTTCCTCTATCTTTTTCGGCCCTTCGACTTTTCTCCTTTGCTGCCATTTATTCTTTCTCAGATCAATAGCATCTTTTAACATGAACCTAACCCTGGAAGACAATTTCATATTATTTGACAAGTTAAACATCATGTCAAAATATGCATCCATGTGCTCCTTTGCTTTGGGATGGTCAATCATTTCACCAATTGTGCTCATCAGTTTGCACAATGCTTCAACATCTTCCTCATCAGGATTCTGATACTGACCCAACAACTTTTTGATGCATTCATGCATGATTCTCTCAGTCAACATTTTCTTCTTGTAAAGCTCCCCAATTAATCTAATGTTACCCAACATCCGTCTTCGTGCTTTAACTCTCTTTTCTTCTCTTGCCTCTTCAGACTGTTTAGCTTCACCCTCCTCATCAGCTTTATCCGCTTCTTCTTGCTCTCTTTCCCCCCTCTCAAATTCCTCCTGGCACTTGTTGAGAAGTAATCTCTTAAAAGTTATTTTTTCATTGTCCTCGCTGAAATCGGGCAGCTCCCCAGCAAGATGGAAGCAGAAATTAGCATACATTTCACAAAAAGTAGGTTCCATCAAAGCTTTGTCGAAAATCTGGGAGATAACACCAGTGAGAGTTTGGGCATTGTCAATATTAACTGCTTTTACTTGCTCAAATAGTTTCTCAAAGTTCTGAGGCGTTAGCTTATTTAAAATAGCCTTCAACTGCCGCTGCTTAGCCTCTTCCTCATCTGTAATTTTACCCACTTCATACTTTCTCTCGGCTTTGTGCATCATCTGCAATGGGGTCTGAGGAGAAGGAATTAGACCTTTCTGCTGGAAATTGGCACGTGGCCATCTGTCAGCATCAGGACTATTCCTTTGCATCCCACCTTGAGAACCTAGTGACTGCATTGGACCAGATAGAATACCTCCAGCATACTGAACAGGTGGTTGCCCTCGTGGATTTCTTAGAACACCATAATTGCCTCCTTGATTGGGACGGAAACCCACATTTCCTCCATAATTAACATCCATTCGTCCTGAACCAAAAGATCCAGGTACTTTGTTCCATCTGTCATCATCAACAATTCCACTCCCACGACGATCAGGCCGGGACCCCGAACTAGGCCTATTATCTACATTTCTTCCAGGAGCAGAAACATTGACATTAGCACTAATCAACACATCAGATATATCCGAAGTAACTTCAAAACCATCTGGAAGTTCAGTACATTGTTCTGCAAATTTCAAGAGGAAATCCCTGGAATACTTCTTGGCCATATTTCCATCATTGTCATGACTCCCTAAACTTCCATGAACCTGTTCCCCATCATCTGAAGTTTCCAGCTTTGGGGTAGAGATGTCAGCTGCATCTTCCCAATCATCTGGCTCAGTTTTACTCTGCTCACCTTTGTCACTTGCAATATTATCTTCCCGAAGAGCATCAACAGCAGCCTGCTTTGAATTATCGCTATTAGAGGTACTTTCTGAAGACGTGATGCTTTCTTTCTTTTCCTCAGGACCCTTATATGCCATATAGAGATCGGAAGTAGTTCCAGCAGCATCTGCTTTCTGAAGAATTTCTTTTCTTTTCTTCTTACCTCTAGCAGCTGTACTTTTTGTCCTATGAAGCTCCACAGTGGGTTTATCCTTTGAACCTGATACTTGAAGGGATACCGCACCACCCATGCTCTCTACTCCATCACCTTCATTTTTCAAGGCTGCTTCAGAAATATCAGAAGCTGCGGCAGGAGCAGACTGGTGGTCTGACGTAGGTAAAACAACAGCAGATGAAAGAGTTTTGGAATCTGAAGAATCTAAAGCCGAAGTGTCAACATTATCAGTTGCCTTGCCAATATCATTATGAGAACTCACAGTTTCATTCAAACCCATCTGTGCAGTTCCTGAAGATGTAAACTCGTCACTAGAAGTTGAGGCCTTCAACATAGCTTCTTGTTCTGTCTGTTCAATAAGTTCTGAAGAAATAGGTTCTGGCTCACAAATTTTAACATCTTCCTTGGGCTCTTCACGCGATCTTAGATTTCCTGGTTCTTCTGTTCCTACATAATCACATTTCAGTTGTTTGTCAGTACCAGAAATTTTGGGATAGCCGCTGGTGAAGCCTTCTCCAATGCCAACTTTAGATTCATAAGCATTAGGAGAGGCAGCACCAGCAGCTGAGAGTGATTCAGCAGCTGATTTCAGCACACCTTCACTAGAAACAGATGGAGGGAGAGTTGTTGTAGCTTCAGAAGATTCAAAACCTCCAGTGACAGAAGATAAACCATGTTCCAAACCCCGAGAAGTCAAGTTTGATGTAGAGATAGATTGCCCACCGACCTGTAAAGACAGACATAAATCATGCACACAAAACACAACATATAAGATATAAAATATGATCACCTGACTGGAAAAATAAAAACACACCTGATGTTGTGATTGATTATTTGGTTTTTTGCCTGGCTTCCTCTGATGATCTTTAATAGAGTTAGACCTACTAAGAGCTTCCCTCCTCCTACCTTCAGTATTGGATACCATAGTCTCTGCAGAAACTGAAGCAGGGGATCCTGGACCAGAGACCAAAGTCTCAGCAGTGGCTGGCTGTTTCGTTGCAACTGGTAATAACTTGGGCGACAATGATTGGCCCCCAGATTTTGGTAGTTGTAAAGAGATTTCTGGACTAACCTCAGAATCCCTCCGAGGAAGAGAGGAGCCTGACTCCCCAGATGGCCTTGATGGTACAAGGAATTCACTCTTTTCAACAGCAGTTGAGCTACTCGACGGCAGTGACTCTACAACTTTTCCACCGATAGAACCAGCAGCTGGTTTAACTACTACCTGTGCAGCTGGAGTGGAGATTGTATTATGAACATCACGGGTGTGTTCCAAGTTTGGCTGCTCTGGATTGCTATGTACTGGAATCCCCATCTTGTTAAGCGTCACAGGATTCAAACCTGCTGGATTCATGAATGACACATTTTGTGGGCCCTGGCTACCGGGATAGCTAAACCTTGGAGGCTGTGAATTAGGTGTTATCTGACTGCTTGTTATGGGATGAGAACTTGGTGGTGCAAAGAATAGAGAACCATTGTACGAGTTAGCATAATAGTTGATTGGGTGAGAAGGTGCAAATGATGGAATAGGCTGTGATTGAGGCACATTCGGATGAGACCTTGTGCCTGATGTCCCACCATCTGAATATGTATCCATCCGTTTATCAAGCCTCAACTCTTCATGTGTCTCAGGGTGTGTAATCTTAACAGTAGTTTTACGTTGACCACCAAATTTTCCTCCCTGCTGTTGGGGGTACTGTGGAGACATAGCAATTCCTAAGTTTCCTAACTGAGGGGTCAGCTGCGGACCCATTTGAGTCGTGAAACCCAAACCCTGCCCCTGATGCATGATTCCTTGAGCCTGCATTGGATGGGGTTGGAGGCCTGGAACAAACACCTGCTGTTGTACCTGGGGAGCATTACCCATCGGCAATGGCATAGCCATTGGCATTTGAAGTGAAGTGGCTGCCATGCCTTGAGACTGAATCTGAGAGTTGGGGCCACCAAATTGTACCTGTGGCTGGGGAAATGGCATTTGCATAGACATCCCAGTCATGGGATGAACAATAGGTTTCTGAGTCTGGCTTGATGGAGGTCCAGGAGAGACTTGAGTGTCCTTCTTGGCCTTTGGCAATGGATGATGCTCTCCAGCATTGGACTGGTCAACAGCAGCTGCTTCTTTTCGTGGTGCCTGTTGCTTGGGAATTGAAGGAACAGGCAAAGGCGGTGCAGATCTAAGGGTATCATGGCGTGCCTGAAAGTTCAGAAATCATATATTGTTTACTCACAAAAACTGCAAAAATGTGGCTGACAGTACCCAAACTAGTGGCACGGGTCATTTTATGACCTAAGATGCACACTGACTAACCATGTAAAAGTAAAACACTACCAAACAGAACATGAGGATAATAAAGTTCTATGGATAAATACAAAGAGAGGGTGTAGAAATCACTTTCAATCCAACATACTATATTAGCAAACGAATATTTTGATATTGATCAAAAACCAAACAACTACTCTGACACACCATAATAGCATGTCATGTTGAAACACAATCCAACACCAGTGTTGGCATTTTATAAGTTAGAACTTTGCTCAAACATGTTGATTTAAGACATATTTAGATATAACCTCTTCTACGTCTAAATTACAAAGGTGCCTACTCATATCATGCTACGATGGTTAAAAAGATGATAGAATGAATACAGGTTAGGTTTGAGAATTATGATTATCTATGTTTAAATGTGGACATTAGTGGCTACAGGGTAGCCTCAAACATACGGACTTGACGTGTTTGAGTGTCGATACACTCTCTCCCCGGTTGCAAAAATGTCACCTGTCCGTTTGGTCCTCTCTATAGTTGCCATTCGACATTGGCCAGGTTTTGTTGCTCCGGGGGGAGGGGGGGAGGGACTGAGTAAAAATGAAGAACAGTCCATTGATAAATGAAATCTACAAACCTGGTCACGTTTTTGCTCATCCAAATTTGGGGGAGCAGAGCTGGTTCGAGCAGGAATCTACATAAACATGAACAAGAAAAAGAATCCTTCAGAACTGAGGGAAAAAATATAAATAAGATTCAAGAGAATGCAATTTTAATAAAATCATTTTACCTGCATCCCATTCATAAAACCGGGACTTATAGACCCAAACTGGAAAGGGAAAGCCTTGGAAGCATCTCCTGGAGCTAGGCCATCAAAAATCATAAATAATTAGCTACATGGCCAGTAGTAGAAAGTATTCTCAAGGAAAACTTACACTGGCATGACGACAAGTGACTGAATGGTGCTACCATTCTAAATGTGTAAAACTTAAGAATGGTGTACCTTTAGCTGGGGTTGTGGGTGCTGTTGCGTCAGAACTCATGGAGGTAGGTTGAGAAGTTGGAGCCTTTGGAACAGCTCGGTTGCTTCTCTGACCAGCTGCTGATTCAGTTTGCTTTGCAGCATTGCTTGTAACCGGCACATCAGAAGCTCCTATTATAGGATATTTAAAAAAAATAGGCAAAATCAAAAGGTTGGAACAACCCATTACTGTATCATGCCATTGATCACCAAGTACTCAACTCTTTCTCACCTGGTACTGCTCCGATCATCACAATTCATAAACAACATATTTTTTAACATACACAGAAAAAAATTGTATATTCATACCATGTAACTGAGGCGGCAGAATACCACCATTCTGGGCACTTCGATTGCCGGGCTCGGAAGAATTCACAACCCTGGATTGCCCTCCATGTGCATTATTATTCGACTTCTTGAAACTATATTAAGATAGAAAACCACATAGCATCAAACCCAGTAACCTCAAATATATTTTATTCACAAACAATAAGAACAGAAAAAACATAAAACTCCAAGCCCTCAAAATTAAAATCTGGCTCGACATGCGAGACAACATAAAAAGCAAAACCGAAACCCTAATATATATATATATATATACCTCCGATTAGAAGCGATCGACGGTGAAGGAGCAGGCTGGCCACCGCCGCCGCCTCTGCCGGAGGAGCCCGAGGATGTCCGCTGCTGATTGAAGCTGGCGGATCGGCCTGATTTGCGGTACTGGGAGTCGCTCTTATCGGACCTTGATTGATTGAAGGACATATATCCCAATCCTTAATTCCCTCCAAATTGGTGTCGATTCGTTCCTGCAGCATTCAGAAGAACAAGATCCAAGGCGTCAAAACAATCAATCGCGCACAGAAACCATCAAAAACAAAACAAAAACCGCAATCACAATCGTGTCGCGCGTGAATGCAAAATTAGGGTTTGAGAGACGATGATTGAGGAGAGAGAGAGTGAATGACCTGAGGGGAGTGAAGAGTGTGGAGAGAGAAAAAGGGAAATTAGGGTTTTTATTGGCAGAGAAAAAAAAAGGGAAAGGAGAGTATTAGGTGTGTGTTGTGAGAGAAAATAGAGGTAACAAACTGTGAAGGTGAAGGTGGTCAAAACAAAAAAGGTAGGTTTTTTAGGAGATCCAAATCCTTCTTTTCTTTGTGAATTGTGAGAGTGCGCTTGCTATTCGCTTCTCTCTCTTCTATCTTTTTATATGATATTACGTGTCGCTCTTCTCATGTGTCACCGTCGCCACCGCTAGCTCCACCGTGGAAGGTGGCGGAGACGACTGAATGGCTATTATTAAAAAAATAATGCTCCTAAAATTATTCAAATTATAATCCAATTCAATTTCAATTTTCTTTTTTTTTAACAATATCAATATCTTATGTGTTGCACGAAATTAAAAATATATTTATAATAAAAGTATTAGGAATCTCAACCAATATCAACCAAGAGACAAACAAAATGAATCAGGGTAGGGCACTTCGCGTCCAAAAAATTCATTTAATGTCTAGAACCTGAAACTCGACTCGACCAACCCTACAACCATATAGGGTCGAGTTAGGGATAGGGTTCATCAGTTCGAATCCGACCTGACCACTTCTTGCGACTTGTCATATCATCATCCATATGGCATGTTTTTGCCACCTTAATTGCCCTACATATGCAATGTGGCATGTTTGTTTCTCCAATAGTTGCTCGTCACGTGTTCTATTGCAACGATACTTCACATCATATTTCACTTGTAAAGCCCCACCAAGTTACTAAGTTAAGGATTCAACTCAATCCCCCAACCGAGCTCACCTTTGGAAGGCATCTTGAGTTGAAATTTTGACTCACTCGAGTTAAGGGTATGACTCAGTCAAGTCGATCGGTCAACTCATCTTGGCTTGATTTAGCCTCAAAAACCACGAATATCAATTAAACTTGCGTGAATGAGAACGCTCGCTCCCAGTCCATTGACTGGAACCTGTCACATAGCAGACATGCATGCTTTGAACCATACCAAACCAATTTGTCTCACCAAAAGTTTAACTGATACGCCCATTTGGATAAGATATTATATCGCCTCAACCCAAAATATATCACATTTAACTATCTTTTACCATTTTACCTCCTGATACTATTCTTTTATCTTACATGGTTAATGTACCCCTTTTTAAGCTTCGACTGGCCATGTAAATCTTCATAGTCTAAAACAAACCCTTTGGATCATTTTTATATTCTCGAGACCTAGTTTATCCATCTCGAGAGTTAATCTAAATAACACGGGCGATGTTGTCTATCCAAACCTCTTTTAGGACCCATAAAAATGACATATGGAGATTGTGACCCCCTCGTAAACCGTGAATATTTTATGATGATACCCAAAAAATCATAAGTCTTAGAACGATTCACAAATCAACATGTGGCAGGCCAAAATCACCCGGGTCACCAACCCGAGTCCATTGAGTCAAAATCAAGGTCAGGCCCGAGTTTAGTCACAACTCTGTTTGGCTTGAATAGAGCATTCAAGGCATGCGTCAACCCATATGAAGGCTTGGAGTGCTCACTTGAGTAAGAGCCTACACCTCAACAAGACCTCTCACCCATACACCTCTTAAACAGACCAAGCACCTCAAGATAAGTCAGGCGCCTCAAAAAGTTCCATGAGCATGACAAGGCTCCAAGGAGGATACAAATCACTTAAATAGAGCCTAAGAAGCCTTACAATCATTGGGAAGATCAATCACAACTAAGCCCCAAGACACCTCAAAATAGACCCTTGAACAAGGAGTTGAGCACTCCTAGGCCTACATTGTCGCGACAATCTACACAAATATCGCGGCAATCAACCCTTTCTTGTACGGATGAAGACCCTCTCGCATACGGACAATATATGTGAGAGCACCGTTGCCGCGACCATGTGCTCAAATGTCGCAGCAAACAAGGTCTCTCTCGCGTACGGATAACACCATTGCTGCGGAAATCTGCACAAATGTCGTGGCAATCAAGACCCTTACGCGTACGGACGGAAGTTGCGATAGCCTTTCTCGTACGGGCATAGCACCATTGTCGCGGCAATTGGTCCGTTCCAGTACCCAACGACTTGTTTCATGTTTTGGCACCCTATGGTCGATACCCCTCAATCCCGGATGGTACCCAATGACTCCATACACTCTTACAAGGCTAAAACAAGGCTTCATCATTGCCTGAACACCTTCGAGGCACTCCAACAAGCCCTCACAACATCAACACTCCCATACACCCATGACCATACCTTGCGAGACACTAGCTCACAAGTGGGTTTAGGCGAGTCATCTCATCACCCAAGCCTTCAGGCGAAGCACAAGCCTCAAGATGGAGCATAATCAATACTCCGAAGCGCCCATGACTATGCCTCGCGAGGCACTAGCTCACGAAGGGTCTTGACGAGTCTTCTCATCTCACAAGAGGCTTACGTGACACACTCGTCTCACCAGCACGCAAGAGCAACGCGTCCAGGGGTGGTGTGCAATCTAGCAAGTGTACCAGAATCGCTCAAGTAATATAGACTAATGAA
>JAYMTF010004885.1:0-12424 GCA_036897485.1 Pelargonium nanum | reverse complement strand
TCCGGTCCGCCCCAAATCATGCCCAGCCCTACCCAAATGCAACCCCCCTTTTTTTTCTAATAAAAATAAAAATTTAGTCATACTCTCATGGGTAGAGTTGGTTAAGCCTTATCTTTGAACAATGGGTCATGTACTCATGTCTTTAAATTAAGACCACTAGGCTAACTAAGATACTAAGCTAAAACAAATCCAAAAACATTTAATCCTAATACGATAAAATTGATTTGTTAACTATTGTGTCGATATTGCATATATAGATATCCTATACTATTAGTGAATTGATAAGGCTAGCTATAGTTGAATTGATACGCTACAGTATCAGTCGTGTTGGGACATTTTAGAATCACATGTATGAAAATTAAAAGAAACAAACATGATAGGAATTATCATTGAAAGTCGCCGTCGTAGTTTTGTTTCACAATCTTGCCCTTTTTCCGTACGATATAATTTAATTCATCTTCTTTCAATCTCTTTAATTACAATATTCAACTTATTTTCATAAAGTCTGCACCTACATTTCAACTTTCATTTTCATGTAACTTAATATAGTAATTTTAACTTTTAGCTAGGTGACAATAGTATACAATGAATGAGCATTTTAGATTTTTTTTTAATTCGTTGTATGTAATTGTCAAATAAACAAAACTCACTTATATACATTCTGTAAAACAACCAACTTATTAATATTTTTATCAATAATTCTTGATAAATTATATGTATAAAACAATAACCAACGATTTGTTAATTATTCTATCGCGATTATAATATATTAAACTACCTCGACATTAAATAGTTATTAATCATAATCTTATACGACCAAATATTTTTTTCAATCTAAAAATTCATTTATAATATTGTTTTAATCATGATTGTGAAGATATATAGTTTTCATGAAGAAACATTTTAACTAAAAATAAGAAAATATAACTATTCTTACCAAATTCATTATACAATATGCTGTATATTCTGATCTTTTATATAAACACAAAAATAATGTATGTGCTGTCGGCACAATAACTCATTTTAATAAACAATATTGGTTGGATAATTTGAATTATAATGTTATATTTCATTATCATTGCGTACTAACGATAAAGAATAGTTTCATCAAAAAAAAAAAAACGATAAAGAATAGTTGTGTTTTGTCGTATTATAAGTAGACTAGCTGTTTTAAAGGCACGAACCTTATGATAAGGTTTAACCAACTCTACCGATGAGTAGGGTTTAATGTTGTGGTTTCCGTTGTTGCGTCTGTCAATTTTTATAACGAAAAATCTGCCAATAGGAAACTATAGTTAGCCTTACAAAATTCACCATACAATATGTTGCATATTTTAATTTTTTATTTATAAAAATTAATGTATGCATTGTTGGCACAATAATTAACAAGTCATTTTATAAATAATGGTTGGATCATATATGTATTGTCATGTTATATTTCACTATCGTCGCACAACGTTAAAAGAAAGTTGTGTTTTGTCGTATTATAAGTAGACTAGTTGTCTTTAAAGGCACGACCCATTATTTTTTAAGATAAGGCTTAAACAACACTACCAATTTGTAGGATTTAATGTTGTGGTTTCTCTTGTTGTGTCGGTTAGTCTTCTACAAAAATTCAACAAATGAATAGTCCTAAAATATTTAGTTCAAGTTTACATGAGTGATTTTGGTTCTATTTGATTAGTAAAATATAAAATTTAGATCTATAAGGTTACTTTCTTCCTGACATAATTTTTGGGACAATGAAGCTTCCTGTAGTTCTACTTCATGGGTAATTCAGGTTTCAGATCGGACATAATATGAAAATTGCACGGGTTTTCAAATATGACCCACAACTGATCAAGAATCTTCGACATGAACCAAAACCAAAACTGGCCGGGTCTAATTTATTTGATCCGAACATCCATGTTTTAGTCGGGTTTTAAGGTATTCGCAGATTTGGGTCCAAATTGTCATGAGCTCTAATCGCTAATAATCCCAGTTAGTAATGAACACTACAAATTGTCCTTTCATAAAAAAGAAAAAAGAAGTATATACTATTCAATGTGACTATCAAGTATCGAAAAGTTATTCTATTTTAGTTTGAAATCTCGAGTTTGAGACTCAAATAATAAATTTGTTTAGTTTTGTCATTCATACAATCTCACCCAGACTTGAATCTAAGTTAAACCATATAATTCACATTTCCACGATAATTTTAGAACTCTGCACAAATTTTCACTCCTTTTATCTCTCTCCTTTTTTCAGTTTATTCTATAATTCATACCCATTATTTTAGACCAAAACAAAACCAAACTTTATGAGCCTGAAATTGAGGGAACATTTGATCCAAATGATATCATATAACCAAAGCAAATACCCTTCTTAGAAGAAGAAAAAAAGTGGAAAAAAGAAAGGAGAAGAAGACCAAGACATGTGATTGTGAGGTCCACAACAAAAGTCACCAAAACATAGTGTGATCTATTACAAGTTACAACTACAAAAAATAATGACCATCACCACTTGACCAAGTGGTAGTAAGGCTTGGGTGCAACCTTGAGGATTCGTGTTCGAGAAACCTCTTGGACGTGGTATGGACTTTATAGTACATGTGTGAGTGTGAGAAATTTCTTGTACAGTAAATCAATGTCGTCGCATGAGCAACAAGGAGTTGGGCTTGCATTGATTTATGAACGAGTTGAAGAACATACGTATATGCGAGTTGAATTAAGAGGAAACAAGATGCACATGAGTTGATCCAAAAATTAGATGAATAGTTGCATAACTCTCGCAAATTAGGACTAGCAAAACCCTAAAAATTTCACTATGTGCCCACCCCACCTCGAGCTGGCAAATCAAATTTCGGGTCAGATCCAGATCGTTGAACCCGAACCCAAAAGTACTCCGAGTTTGGTTGTGTTTCGGTTTCGAGATGGGTTTCAATTTTAAACATAAATGCGCTGAATTGAATAGATTTGTCCGACTCAGCTAAAAAATTTGCCAGAGTCCACCACAGCCTCCCAGAAAGAGGCCCAGTACCTTGTTCCAGCCCAAACCTAGGCCCACCAAAAAAAATGGGCCCTCCCAAGCCTTTTGCCAAAGTGATGATCATGATGATGAGCAACAGTTGTAGAAGCATCAGTTTTTTTTTTTTTTTTTTTAATTTTCAAAAGTAGTTGTGCAGTTAAAAAGCAGATCAAAAAAGCAAAACGACGTCGTCAGATTCTCCGGTTGTCGGAGACAACCGCAACATGCCATCATTGCTCTTCTTTTCTTTTATCAAAAACCCAAATTCTCTTTCAATTCAATCAAAACCAAACCCTCACTTCCACCAAAATCCACCAAATGGGTCTTTCTCCGCCGCCGCGACCCTTGCCGGAAAACCCCACAATCGACTTCCGGGCGCCGCCGCCGTCTCCCGTCGCCTCCGGCCGCCGATCATGCTTCACCAACGAGGACGTCCTCACCGATTTCCTCGAACACTCCCTTAAAGTCCCCGATCTCGTCTTGCCGGACAAGATCTTCCCTCAACAGCAATTCGTCGAAACCCCTCCGGCGATCGATTTCGGGTCCTTGGATTTTGACCAATCTGATTCAATTTCGAAGATTCTTGATTCCATTGAGAAAATTGGGTGTTTTCAGGTGGTGAATTGTGGGATTCCGGCGGAGGTTGTGTCGTCGGCGTTGGCTGATGCCGCCGGAGTGTTTCGGGTGTTGCCGGAGAAGAGGAAGGCGGTGACGAGGTCGCCGGAAAATTCTTGTGGGTTTGAGGTTTCCGGCGAGGAGGAGAGTGAATTGAGTGAAGAGTTTGTTTGGTGTAGAGATGAGAGATTGGAGATTGAGATGGATGGAATTTGGCCGTTGGGATATTCAAATTTTAGGTGATTTGTAACGGTCAATTACTCCAATTTTTTTTTTGTTATTCAATATTTGAGCATATACATATTGGTTTATTAGACGATTATTTCATTTCTATCTATGTTTCAAATTTTTGATTAGGAGTCGAATTGATATCTTCATTTAGCTAGCAATATGATAAGCTTGTCTCGTCGAACTTTGTGACGCTTGACACTAAAAAATTTAATTTTAAAATAAATTTCACGTGTCATACTCAACGTCAAATGTAGTTTTTGCTCGTTTAAGATTTAGTCTATCATTTAAGTATTGATCGAATTGATTGGTTTTATTTTCACAACCCTTGCTCTTTTGTTTTTCATGTGCTTGTTTATTTTTATTCTTATAACAAATATGTAAATATTGATGCTTTGCTATAGGAAAAATTCATTAATAAACTGGTCGAATTTGTTATTATGTTTTGATTCTAACGTTCTTCATTTTCTGTAGCGGTAAGATGGAAAAACTTGCGAAAGCTATTGAAAATGTGGGTGAGAAAATTTTGGAAGTTCTTTGGAAAGATTCTATAACAAGATCAACATTTGGAAATGATGTGGTTTTTCATGGCAAAGAACTCAATGGCTCAATTTGTTGTGTGTACAAGCACAATAGGAACATACCAGATGATCAATGGGTCAATTCACTAAAATATGATGTGATTAGAATGCTAATTAGAGGCTCTAATTACTCTCATGCCTTGGGCTTGCATGTTTGTGATGGGTTTTCAGAATTCCATGTCTACTCCAAGAGAGGTTGGGTATCTTTTTGCCCTGCGAAAGACGCGCTAGTGATTACTATTGGCGATCAAATACAGGTAACGAGTATTTGTCTTCACAACGTTTGTGTATATTTACACATAGCATATCAGTTAAAATAAGTCGTTCTAATTTTAAGTGGACTGATTCATCAATCAAATTTCGACTAAGCAGATCTAATTTATCCGATTACAAAGGCATTGATCAATATCTTATTTTCATGCTCTCTTTTATTCTTCACTCTTTATAGGCATTGAGTGGAGGGAAGTACAAGCAAGTGATAGGGAGGCCAATATACAAAGGTGATGAGAAGTGCATATCAATGGCTTTTCTATGTTCTCCTCCAAGCAATGCCATTGCCAACAACATCAAGACAATGAAGGAGAAGACTATTTCAATTGGCCAACAAGCCATGGTGGCTCTAATTTTTACTATTTTATGCCAATTTTTAATCTTCATTTACAAGAAATTTTGATATCACAACAAAAGCATACATGTTTACAATTACATAAGGGAGGTGTGAGGTTTTAAAGTATTCTTGTTAATTATGGATGGGTTGTACATGGTTTTTGTGTTTTTTATAATGAAAATGTGTGTTATTTTTTTTGTTTAATGTTCAAGAATTCAATTATTTCTCCTAAATTTGATCTTATGCTCCATATAAACAATATATTGCAATTTTATGCACAAAGAGATCTATTGACCAAAGAACGAAGTTGTTTTTCATTTCAAACCGCAAGTGTATTAATATTTATCTTTTTTTTGTTTAATGTTCAAAAACTTAACAACGTGGGTCAAGTTGTCAATTGAGGTAGCTAGAAGTTATCGATTTTTTACTTGTGAAATAATGATACCAAAGTCTAAACTATCGAGTATGAGATGATAAACAAAAAAAATCAGAAATGATTGTTAAGGTTAAACGAGCTCGATCAAGTAAAACATTAATATACATTTAATCTATGTCTTATAAGTAAGAACTCTTAATTTTTGCGTATAAAAAGTATTCGGTGATCCGAGAACTGCATGAGCGCTGATTAATTCATATTTGAATTGAGATAAGCTATTAGGGTGACAAAATGAATTAACAATAAACTGTTAAACTGAAGCGTACTCGATCAAGTAGACATCATCATAACTATTGGACTCATCTTATTTTTTATAAACTTGGGGTCAGTTATATAAATAATTCAACTTAAATCTTGAATTTATTTGCTCAAAAAGATTAAAAAGAATAAAAAATCATACTGCATGGAAAAGTTAGGATCTACTAGCTAGGCGAGTGTTTTAACAAAAAAAATTGAAATTTCATCTCAAATTAATAGAAATAGAAATTCATTATTGACATAAAAAATGAAGATTACAATAAAAATTAAAAATCACAATTTACCATATTTTAAAATATTTTCAGTCAACATATTCGAAACTTTCCAGATTAGAATGTTACAATAATCTTATCTGTCAACTAAGTTCTACGTGGCAGAATATAATTGGTCAACTGGAGAGTTACCAGTTTCTAGTTCCATTCCACTCAAAACCTCCTCAAGAACACAGAAGAACCCTGAAAAAAACCAGTCTCTCACTTTCCCAACTCTCAAGCTCAAGAACACAACAAGATTTCTCAGATATGGATTGGAAAGATTCAGATGATTCCCTCACTGAATTTACACTAGCTGAGGTAAATTTCTACTCACATCTTTAGATTTACTTGTATTTGTGTTTGATCAATCACTTGGGTCTCTGATTTTAGCTTCAAATTAGCAAATTTCTGGTTACCCATCTGTGATTAAGTGATTGTGTGTTCTAAAATCTGGATATTCTATGTTTTCTCTGAAAAAGTTGTGATTTTTATGGATACCCACAACTCTAAAACTGTGAAATTTGTTGAATCCAGAAGTGGGTTTTTGGTAACTAACTGATGAAACCAAAACCTTGATATATGAATTTGATGATGCAATGTGGAAATGTTTGACAGATAGTGGAAATGAGCAATCTTTTCAAGGAGGTTGGAGAGAATTGTCTAGATCAGGAGTTTTGCCAAGATGTTGCTAGCAATTTTAGGTAATTACATTTCTGCCACTGTAGCTGACAACTGGGTAGGAGTGTTGAGTAGACAGAAATTGGTGTTTTGCCTAAATATATGTTTTGTCTTTCGCAGCTCGTCAGCTAGTCGGTATGGAAAATCTGCCATAACATGGCAGGAGGTTGGTCCTCTTTTCTTGTTTCTCGTTTGAGCTCGGTTGGTTCTTTGCATTTAGTTTCGACCCTTTCTTGACTCTTGAGAGTTGAGAGATGTTGCTTGTTGTGTTCCAGGTGCATGGTTGGTTCCTGGAAAGAAAAAGGCAAAAGGAGTTGCTTAGAAAACCCGCCTCCTCATGTGGTGGCCTCAATTTGTGTGTTGATCTTTCTGGTCCGAAAGTTCATTATAAAGCACCTGAAATTCCGAAGAAGCTTAAAGGTCTGTTTTTTGTCAGCAAAAGAGTAACTTTAGGCAAGATAGCCACTGTTTAATGTTTTTTCATGATTGTTTAGCAGTGTCTTAGAAACAGTTACGAGAAAAGGTCATTTAATCAATTGCTTAAACGTGGTAAAATGACTAGATAGTCTTAGAGTATCTTATTAGTAATAACAACTTCATAATCTAAAGTGGGTTGTCTTGTTAATATCGTTAGGATCGACTCTCATTTAGGGGCTAAAAGGTTCTTTTCAGTTGTCGACTCTACTTTGTTTGATTACCTGGACCTCTTTTCCGTTGATCCACTTCGTATAATTTTTGCTGTCTGCTTGGACTGTCATGATTGGATTGTTTTTCCCCATATCACGTCCATTCACGCCTCTTGTCGAGCAAACAAATTTGCATTTAGGTCTATACGTTACTCTTATATTTGTCAAGCCATTTAATGAATGATAATGCTTGACTAGCATGCATTAATGTGCAATCTCGATAAAATAATATCTTTTAGTTGTGAGCTTGGAAACCTTTCAATTCATTTGTAAATGACACAAGATGTTTTTGGAAAAAAAAATAATTACAAGTCATGTTGATACAGGTCGAGCAGTAGATCTGACGGACTTGAGATTTGAAGCTAAATCAGCAAAAGATGCCGCGTGGTGAGAATTCATCATTTTTTTGGTTGGGATTACTTTTTTGTCGTGCTGCTATATTTGCATCTTGTATGTTGTGAACCACATAAATTTTCATATACAACACTTGAAATGCCTTTTCGTCTTTCCTCTTTTTTGGATAAAATTTGGAATTCATACTCTATATGATATATCTGTTACGTGCGCATAACGGACAAGCATTAAATAAATTAATAAAAAAGTTTTGGTCTGAAGTATTAAAGTACATAAACATGAGAAGATGCTAGTAGATGTTCGTGTGTCATTTCCAGCATCACACATGACTTCAAAACAATCATTAGTTGATGGCTCTACATAGGCTAAGATTCCGATTGCAAAACATAGAAAATCTCACAGCATGCTTGTCCTAGGAATAGAATGTAGTCGGACAATAATGATGGTAGCACAGTAGTTGTCATGTAGAAAATGAATCTGGATTTCTTGCTAAAAAGGATCGACTCGTATCTACGAGCGCCTTGGGCATTAGGACTCTATAACACTGGAAGAATCTGCCTTTAGGCAAGATCTATAGTCGATCATGTTATGATATCACATCTGGTTTAGAAATGGTAGTACTTTGTTTCAATAACATTCAAGATGGCAAATGATTTATGTATTTGGTTGCGAACTTCACACTCTTTTAGAAATTACCTACCCCCGCTTTGCTAACATTCTGTGGCTATTCAGGTACGATGTTGCTTCGTTTGTCACCTACAGAGTTCTATGCACCGGTGATCTTGTAAGTTTCTTGCTTTTCAATATTTCTTTTTTGGTTACATTAGTGTTCTTGATACACGTCCAGCTCGGCGATCATAAGTCACCTATAATAACAATATTGGCTCTTGATGTACTAATTACTGAGAAGGAAATGATATAGCTCAAAGGCTTCAACTTCACCTATTTGAGTGATAAAGCACGATTAAAGAACTCTTATCTTGTGTTACCATCTTATCACATCACCGTTGCGTAGACTTTGCATATCAACCCATATATGCAATGCATCCTGTAGAAGCATAACATCAAGTCGTACGTTTTCATCTGGAAGACCAATTTACATACTATTTATCTCGAAATGAGTGTTTTCTTTCTCTAAATTTTGTCCCAAATTTTGTATTCTTTCCTTTTTAAGAAGTTACCTCTACATGAATTATCAATAATACCTCTATTATAAGACAATCATTTTGAGACAAAGATGTTGAATACTTTAATTTGTGTTACATCTTGCAGGAAGCTCGTGTTAGATTTGCGGGGTTTAACAATAAGGATGATGAATGGGTGAATGTAAGACATGGAATACGCGAGCGATCTATCCCTTTAGAACCTTCGGAATGTCACAGGGTCAAGGTTGGAGATCTCGTGTTATGCTTTCAGGTAATTATGAAGAAAAGGTTATCTAACAAGGGGCTGCAGGTGCATTATGTACAAAAGGTTATCTCGTCTTAATCGCTATGAAACTTCTCACTACAAATTGACCCCGTGCTATCCCATACAGGAAAGATTCGAGCAAGCAGTGTATTGTGATGCCCATGTTGTGGAAATCCAAAGGAGATTACACGATCTCAGGGGCTGCAGGTGCATTTTCGTGGTTCATTATGACCATGACAATTCTGAGGTACGCACACACACGACACTTCCAAATCCATCCCAATCATTCACAATTTGTCCCTGATGATCTGGTTTTGTTTCGTGCACGTGTTTGTAGGAAAGAGTCGAGTTGGAGAGGATATGTTGCCGGCCGAAACAGCAGCAGATACAGCAGCAACCGGCAATAGACTTTTCGAGCTATCTTGAAATCCCTACCAAGCTTGTAGCAAACACCACAACAAAAGAAGTGTTCCAGAACAGTCTAGTATAGATGTTGTGTCAAATGTTAGCAAGAAACAATTTGTTATAAGCTCTTTATTTCCCATTTGCCCTGTTTGGTTTCTAAGAAAATGGAGGAAAACTCTAGCAATCACTTCTAGAGCTTATTTATTCACTTCAAGAATGTGTTTGTTATGAGCTCTTTATTCCCATTTGCTCTGTTTGATTGATGAGAAAATAGAGGAAACAATAGTGCTTTTCAGAAACTTGTTTGTCCATTACATTTCCCAATTCATCTCAGTGATTTTGGCATATTTTAATCAAATTTGATTATTAACCTATTAGGCTGTAAGCTTATACTCTTGTTTCATTTCATTGGCAACATGGTTAGTGTTGTAACCAAACTGACAAGTTTACCTATCAATTCAATTCTTTTAATATTACCTTTTCATAGGACATTTATTTACAAGTTTGGAAGCAATATTTCAAAAATTTCCAAACTATATAGATTAGAAGACTACAATTATCTTATCTGCATGCATTGAAAGTTGATTAAAATTTCATGAGAATCATAAATCATTATAACACATGCATGCATTGAAAGTTTAACATGTATAGTTGATAAGATAATGGTTTATAAGATCAAATCATAAATTATTGAAGAACAAATTTGACATATATGGGTTTCTATTTTAGGTACCGTTTGGATTAGCCTTTTGGTTTGGGAATGAGAATGAGATTCCTATCGATGGTGTTTGGATTAAAACTCACTCATTCCCATTCCAATTCTCATTCCTTCACTCATGTGTATTTGATCCCCACCTATGTTGGATGGAATGAGATTCTCATTTCCATTTCTTTATTTTTTATTTTACGACATAAACTTAAAAAAATTCATAACTTTGTGCTCGGATGTCCGATTGAGATAATTTTTTTCTGGTTTCATATAACTTTTTGAGATGAGCATTATTATGATTTTAATTTTTTCAAATAATGCATATTTATATTCGAAAACTCTGGAACAATAGAAAAAAATAAACAAAAATTTGAAACAAGTTTTGTATCCGAATTTCGGATTTGAAACGAATTTATACACACACATTTATATATATATATATATATATACACACACACAAACACACATATATACATTCAAAACCAGTTGTGACAATTTAAATTTCATATCGGATATGAATTTACTTTTTCGAATTCAGTTTTATTAACATAAATTCGAATCTGATCCAAAAGGAGTTTGGATTAGATAAAATCGAATTTTGAATTTAACTATGAACTTAATTAACATGTATATATACACACATATATACATTCAAAATCAGTTGTGACGATTCTAATTTCACATATGATTTGATTTTATGTCTCCAAAATCGGATTTACAATCATAAATTCAAATCTGATACGAAAGAAGTTTGGATTAGATGAAATCACATTTTGAATTTAATTATAAATAAATATGTCATATAAGTATATGACATACTTAAAATTTTCAGCATAATCAGATTAATGCTGGGTTCGTGTCGATTAATTCAACACGTTAGATTACTGGACAATAATTGTGTCGAATTTCGAATGTTTGCGAGTTCGGATTTAAGTTTCTGCTTCTATGTAAATGTGATGTTATGTTACATCTTATTATTATATAGCTTATAACATAAATAAAAATTAACGAGCTACCCAGGGTTTCGACAGCGGGCGATGCGGGCCTTTGAATTTCGATCTATTTAATCTCGTGGTCCGCTTCAACAATCATATACATAAACAAGTTATTTTAATCACAAATAATGATTTTTTAGCGTTTATCAATTTTTAAATAATAAGTAATAATTTTTTTTACATAAATATTTAGATTTTTGTAAAAGTGCAAATAATTTTATTGATTTCATTTTTAGCAATATTTTTATTTTTATTAACCAAAAAATAATAATTGAAAGAAAATGATTCACATTCTCACACTTTAACTAATCCAAACAACATTACATGAGAATGAAAACGACAATGAGAATGGAATGAATGACAATTGGAATTCAAAATTCTAATCCAAACGCAGCCTTAGATATATATTTTAGGGAGATTGAACATCTCTTTCATATTTTCAAACTATGGGCCGCACCGGTCCTAAGCAATTTTGGCTGTTTTGAACCATCCTGTCCAACGGCCAAGCGGTGCGAGTTATAATGTGGAGCGGGTTGCGTTTATTTAATAGTCCTGAAACATCCAAAAGGGCTTATTGATAGACCCCATGTGTTTAACATGTTTTTCAACTAACACCCTTAAAGTTTATCGGTGAACTTTGGTATACCCTGAACTTTGAAAATGTTGCACCGTAAGTCCTTTTGGATGGAAAATAGGCAAAATCGTTTGCATGTGTGTTGCATATGATGTCTTAAATTTTAAAATGGCAAAAATGCCCTTACCTCCATTAACATCTTCTTCTTCTATCTCTCATCACCTACCATTGTAAACATCATCCTTTCCTCTTCTTAACCCCACCACCATTGCGACTTCTGCAGATTTTCATGTGCATCCATCTCCACCAGCACAAAAGCTCCACCTTCACCACTCAAATTTTAAACCATTCATTTCTTTTTTATACCATTGAAATGTCATCCCTCATTTTATAGTTTTTGAATCTTTAAACATTAATAATTTAACATGCATTTTGATCAATAAGGGAAAAAGAAGAGGTGTGCCAAAAGTGAGTTTTTGAGAGTTTTAATCAATATGAAAAATCCAGATTTTGACGATCAGAATCTTCAAATATATGAATTTTCCGGTGCCGGAAACTTCATGTCTGAAGATTCTGGTCGCCGGATTTTTGAATTTTTCAAAAATAAAATCAAATATCCAATTATCTG
>JAYMTF010004884.1:0-12424 GCA_036897485.1 Pelargonium nanum | reverse complement strand
CAACATTTTAAACGTTTTGCCTAACATTTTTCGTAGGTTGCAAATGGGGGTCAAATCTGGTAGTGTATGTTGGATTTGAGGCGGGGATTGTTCCAAGTCTCGCCCTCATATGATCTTGCAGGCTCCGCAACCTCCTCATCACAAATCTCAGTTTCTTTTCCTTCTACTTTCTCGAGGGCTTCCTCACAAATTTCAGTTCCTTTTCTTGGTTCATTGCACTTCTCAAGAATCTGAATGCCATTTCTAGGCTCAATGGCCTTCTTAGAAATATCATATTCTTTTTCTGGCTTAATTAAGTTTTCACAAACCTCAACTTCTTCATTTCTTGGTTCAGTCTTTGCAAGCTCATCAATCTCATTCTCACAAGTCTGATCTTCCTCTCTTGGCTCAGTTTGCTTCGCTTACAGTTCGAAATGGTTGTTTGATGAAGTACTTGGATTTGTGGTGTCCAGTCTCTTAGTCTCCTGAAATTGACAAAAGGAGTAGTGCATGTGTTGGAAATGTAGTATAAAACTATAATCGAGTCTTCAACTATATGCTTGAGCTTTTAGATGAGTCGATCCTCTAGCAACATAATATCGTACGTACTTGTTAACTGTCATATCAAATATTTTGAAGGGAAACCAATTAGAGTCTTTGTGTACTAATGAAATGAAAAAGAGAGTCGATGTACCATTTGTGAAAAGAGGTGTTATATAGTATTATTGAGGTCGTCATTCCAACGCTTTTCACTATAAGAGTCATCCACGAACACTTCCTTTAGCATTGGTGCGACTATGGTTCCTGGAGAGAAGGTCCTCATATTGGGGCACCCTATCACCAGTACACCTACCAATGAAGGGAATATGAAGGTGTAATTAGTTGTGCTGAAATTTGTGAGCCTTGGTAGGTCTACAAGTTCCAAATGCCACAAATTTGCTGAAGATAATTATCTCATCTTTCTCGGAGTCATGATCTCCATCAGCTGCCACTAATTGGAGTTGCTCCAAACTTACAACTGTTGAGGACCGTAAAAAATTTGTCAATCCACCACTATTTACAGCAATCAATGGCGTTAGAAATTTGAAAGATATTGAGCATTGTTGCACTATATTTGCTAGACGAGGACATCCGAAGACATATAGCATCCTAAGTTTCTAAAAAATTAGGATCAATGGCGGGTCTTTTTTACAAAGTACACTTCAACTCAGGCAACATATAGAGTGTTAGCTCATTTAATTGATGAACTAGTATTGGTGACCCTTCTCCGTCGTATGGGAATACCTCTTGGAATGAGCAGTTCCTTACCTCAAGTGTTTCCAGTCTCTGAAGCCCGTGGAGGAACTTGGATGAAAAATTAGTTGAATCATCGTCATGAAACTCGCTTATCTTTAACTTTTTAAGATTGAGGAAGAGTTTTGAGGGGAACAGACCATATTTCCTCGTCATCATCTTGATGTCCTTGCTTCTTATCGTCAAGCTCTCCAAGTGGGATAAGAGCTGAAAAATAGTTAAATGGCATAATAAATTACGAACAGATATGATTTTTGTGAAGATAATTTACTTTGCAACAACTACATATCTCATAATATCAATATTTATGTAATCCGCTACATTCAATGAGAATTTTCACTCTGATTCCTCCCGTGTTTGTCATGTGATCTATATAATTCTTACAAAATAGTGGAGATGAAACATACATTTTCAAATTGATTCTGTCCATGATCTTCTGGTACATTTATAAGCAAGTCCAAACTAGATATTTTGTCACAACCATCCACATCTAAGTCCTTCAGAACCGGGCAATCCAACGTATATTTCTTGGGATAGAAGCACTCCACTTTTGGTAGTTTTATAAGAAACAATCCAGTTAGTTTAGGGAACATAAAAGTAGTAGACTCTTCTTCTTCTTCTTCAACATCAACATCAAGATTGTTTCAACTTCTTTGCTATCCTCTACACGTAGGTTCCGAGCCACGAGAGCTAGAAATACATGTTTCAAACACTCACATCCACGAACATTCACGTTGCACAAGTTTTCACAGCTGAGATTTTTATGGAAGTCTCTTAACTGTGAGGCTGTCGTAATATCATCTGTGATCTCTTTCAGATTTAACCCCTTTTCAACTTCAATGACTTCTTTCAATGCATCACAATCAAATATATGGACTTTCTTCGTACTCTGAATTTTGCTCATCATATTAGATGGGAAAATCTTCAAAAGCGCGACATATTTTTCTAATTCTACAGCTTCCAATTTGCAAAATGAATCTTTTTCGTTTGGCTGATTGTGCCACATACTCTTGATCTTATCCAAGTTGTTGATTTTCAATTTCTTCAAGTTAGGAAAATTGGCCTGATATGTTACACATGTTAATTTCAGCATAAATGAGAAGTATTTGAAGTAAGATGATATTTACAATTTACAATTTTAATTTCTAAGGGCTATAAATTAAACCGATACCTATATCATAGATACATTAATAAGTGACACTACGGGAGAGAAATAAATAAACCTTTATATTGAACAAAGGTTGTATGGCAGTACAAGTGTTCCTATCTGGGCACATTTCTTCAACTCCACAGTAGAATGTTGTGAGGTTAGGCAAATCTTTAAGATAAAAATAACTTAACTGAGGCAATGTAATTGCATTCATTGGTTTTTCTCCTTCATCCTTTGCAACAATTTCCTTCATCATCACACCACTTTGAATTTTCAATGTTTGGAGTTGCTCCATGCTTGCAATAATAGAAGGAGTGAACAAATACTTCAAGCCGTCACATTTTTTCACACGCAATTTTTGCAAGTTTCTGAAGCTCAAAATCGATGAATGATACTTGCTCCATATGCATATTAGATTGTATATTTCAGACAACATCAGTTCCTCCAACATAGAAAATGAAACCTGCAAATATGATTGAACATATGGATATTTAAGACAATATTAGTTGCTCCAACCTAGAAAATGAAACTTGCAAATATGATTCTTAAAGCTCAACCAAAAAATCTGGAAAGAAATTAGCAAATATTACCTCTTCGAAAAAAGGTATGAAGGAATTTGGCTCCTCTTTCTCTGAAAATATTTCTTCAGACTGTACTTTTATTTTCAGTAACTTGTGCATCTTCACACCATAGTAGAACTTTATGAGTTGAGGAAGGCGTATAAGTGATAATTTGCGCAGTTGAACAAACTCTATTTTCTCACCAACCGCGTCATTAGTGCTTACAAAATCATCTTCTCTGCACTTCTTTGCCACTATTGCCTTCAATATATTGCAATCAGATACTTCAATTTTTTGAAGGCATGGAAGTTCATTAGCCACGAAGAAAGAAAACAAACTCTACAGATGCTTACAATTTGAAACCTTCACAGTTGATAGTTTGCAGAAGGAGTCTTCCATAAACCGACCATTGCAAATCTTCTCCAACTTCAACAAATTACGCAAGTGCAATGACTCCAATTCATGAAAGGCCCTGCTTTTTCAGTCTCCACATCATTTACGATGAACTTAATGTCATAATCTGTTTGGATCATGAGATGCTTTAGCACTGGAAAACCATCCTTATCTAGTTCATGAACAAGACTCTTGATGCCCTTCAGTTCTTGTAGACACAAAGCCTCAGCTCTCCTCATCAACCTTTTAATGTTGTGCTGCAAATGATTAATGCTAGTGGTATCAAGTAGCAAACTGAATTTTCTAAATGTTTTTATCTTTAGAAACTCCATTTTAATCTCCCAAACTGGCATACCTCCAACAATAATTACGTATCTTTCCAAGAATTCAAATTCCAAATCTTTTGAAACAAGTTGGGTGCTCGGAACTTCTATTTCTAAACTGCAAAGGTTAGGCAAATCTTTCAACTCTGCAAGACTAACATTACTTGTTCCGCTGCTACTAAGGTACTCTCTGGCCTCCCACCTACTAAAACTTTGAATCATATACAATTCTTCTAATTGAGACAAACCTTGTAAGACACCTTCCGGAATTACTTGGAGTTTCAAACAACTACTCAAATGTAACAACCTCAGTTCAGACAATTGCCCAATTTCCCTCGACAACTCTTCTATACTGGAATCGGCAAGGCTTAAAACTTGAAGTTTCTTCAATTCTCCAACTATAGATATGTCTTCTAGCATATTGCAACTATCTAAACGCAATGTTTGTAGATTTTCCAAAAAGGATATAGATGGAGGCAATGTTTGAAAAGACATTTTCGACATATCTAAGACTTTAAGCATTCTTGTCCTTTCAAAATAGGTGTCTGGGATTGTCAGGGAGAAATCCTGAGAAGAATTCACTCAAGATAAGTAACTCAAACGAAGGGCATTCGAGTCGTTCAAAAAGGGAAAGGGGGTTACGGGAGGCATGAAAAACCAATGCGGTGCACCTTCCAAGCACATCGTCTTGGGGCCATCTCTTCAAATCAGTATCATTGTCTCCTGCTGAAAACATATTTAGATCCTTTCTTGCAATTGAGACAGCAACACCTCTTACAACATCGTGGATTTCGATGATATCCTCATTGTTGCCATTAAGCAATAAGCAAGACATTTTGAGCTCAATTATCAAAGTATGTAATTTATTCTTTGTATCTTCCACTCTTCCTACTTCATCAAACAAACCCCAACCCAGACTATATTTCAACGGGACAGCAATAGAAGCACCACTCCCGACTAGACCACAAATAAAAAACAACCGCTTGTGTGGTTCTTCCAAGTGTTGGTAAGAGATGAACTCCATTGCCGAGTTAACAGATTCATGCATTTCTTTGTCCTTCATCTTTTTGAGTTGGTTTAAGGCTTCCTTCCATGCATGCAAATTTGGTCGGCTTGATAGAGATGCTCCAACCGTGACGATTAAAATTGGCAAACCTGCACATCTTTTTGCCACTTCCTCTCCTATGTTAAGGAAAGCAATGTCTTTAATAACATCTTTGATTTTTTCCTCAAACAAACTCCATGCTTCTTTTTCCTCTAGAGCTCCCAGATGGAAAATACTTTTAACACCCATCGCAGATAATATATCTTGAAATCTAGAGGTGAGTAATATTTTACATCCCATAAGCTTATCGTGAAAAGGAATTCCCACTTTTTCCAAATATAGATTTCCCCAAAGATCATCTAAAATTACAAGAACTTACTTCTCCTTTAACATCTCATATATGCGGCCTGCTCTTTCTGCTACACTGGACTCCTCCAGTTTCAGATCTAACTTTTTAGCAAGTTGTCCTTGAATTTCTTTCAAATCTGGTGTCTGCGATACCAGCGCCATAACAATTTTATCAAATATCCCCTTTTCAGCAACATACAACTTGTTTAGCGAGTGTGGTCTTTCCCATGCCTTCAAAACCGTACACCCCAATCAAGTTGTTAGTAGCATCTTGCAGTGCATTCACGATTTCCTCCAGAGTTGACATTCTTGAATCAAAGGAAAAGTAACCTACAATGGACATGATTGACATGGCCCGTCGAATGGCTTGTTCAGAAACTCCTTTGAATTGCTCTGGTTCCCTCAACACTTCAATGATCTCAATCTGTTTCTTGCATGATTTCTACTCAACTGATAATGCGAAACAAGATTTGGGCACAACCCAATTAAACACCTCATTTTTTTCATTTTCTTCGTACTCCTCCATAACATTTCTTGCTTCTGCACTGATTTTCTCAGCGTTATTTTGCCAGCTCTTGACTTGACTTTTGATCCTCTCTGTATTCTTTTGCGCAGCCAGAACAGATCATCTTTTATATTATCAAGCTTCTCAACTTGTAATTTGAGATTAATCATATTCTTCTTGTGATTCCACAGGTACCCAAATTGTCTGACAATGGCGCCAAGAGTGTGGTAAAAAATGGTGGTTGCAATGGAAGTAACTATTTCAGCTGCCATTTTATATCTATGTTTTAAGGGAAAAGAATAAAAAGAAAACCCTAATTAGGAAATCCTCAATTTTGATACAAAATAATCAATTAGAATGAAAACAGGTCAATTTGTATCATATTTTCTTATTAGCAAAATATTAGATATATTAATACACAACTACAAACTGAAAATTAAAGGCAAAGAAAAGGTCACTCCAATATACAAATCATATTTATATATTGGCAATGTTAAATTCTGGCAAATATTCAAATCAATGGCCAGAATTTTCATATGTTGCAGTCTCTGGCTGGAAAATAAAATTGCAGTTGTGTTTTCATTCTCATTAGGCAACAAATTCAAAAATTCCAAGCCCACAAAAGCAACTATATCACATATATAATCATTAACCACCAGCAAACAATTGACACAAAATAGTATAAAAAACAGAAGAGCAACACAAGCAGAGAGTAGAGAGTCTTACATGAATCAAGTTGTAACTGATGACAGTAGCAAGGTTTTGCCTTGAATTCCAAAAAGCTGTTGTTTGGAAAATGGATCACAATTTCACAAGTTTCTAAGCAAAAAGCGGCTATATTTCACTAGAAAAAGGAAAAAATGGTTTTGCAGAAATTTCCACATGACATGGATAAGATGAGAAACACAATAATTCACAAAAAGAATGAATAATCTCTGGTAGGGACACAAATCCTATCTTTACGAATGGTAAGATCCCACTAAACTATGGGCTGATTCAAGTGGTTGGTATTGTGAGCACATGCTCCCACTCAACTCTTTAAAATTATATTTAGTGTGTTTTTACTTTTATTTTTATTTTTAATATATAAAGG
This sequence comes from Pelargonium nanum, assembly GCA_036897485.1. Classification (NCBI taxonomy): domain Eukaryota; kingdom Viridiplantae; phylum Streptophyta; class Magnoliopsida; order Geraniales; family Geraniaceae; genus Pelargonium; species Pelargonium nanum. The sequence goes on along the minus strand of JAYMTF010004884.1, from coordinate 5,735 downwards.
TGAGTGCGTTCATTCAATTTATTGGTGTGCCCCATACTATTTTTTTTCTTTAAGCAAGAGTTCTTTATTATTCGAAAGTATCTCTCACTACGGGTGGGCATGTTTGGGTCTGGACCGGAAAAAGACAGAGCAAAATGCAGTCAGTCCATTCATGTATTCTAATACGGTTTGGATCGGTTTTAATTTTTTTTATCAATAAGTAATTGTACTTTTTAAGTTTTTTATCAATTTTAATACAATAAACATTCTTGTTAACTTCATTCACTTCTATTTCAATTATTTTTTTAACTTCCGCATAAAAAGACTTTAAAAATAATAATAATATTGAAATCGGTCCATTCTATTTGGTCTTAGGTCAACACATACAATTTTGAAAATCTGATCGTGTTATCAACATCTCGATCATTTAGTCGTCCCATACATCCGATCATCCCAAACATTTCAACCATTTAAGATAGAAGCCACTTTGTTTTGTGCTTGAGAGTTTAAAACTTGACATGGGTTTGACAAGTGTATTATGCCTAAGTAATAGTATAGGACTAACATATTTTAGCTATCGAGTCTCCAATGACTCGTGACTAATATCGTATAAGCATATAATCAAATTCAATAATCTCAGGTATAAAGAAATCATTTTTTTGAGTTATTTATGATGATTTTTGCTTGCACTACTAATATATCAATTTTTTTAGTAAGATTTCACTTTCATAATTACATATAGGGATAATTACATGTACCTATCATGTACTTGACAGTTTTTGTACCTGGATAACCTGAATTGTTTTTTTTTTTACTTTTGGATACCCTGAACTATGTAGAGTCCATTTTTAAGGTATACAGGTGCAAAAGATGTTAAGTACAAAATAGGTACGTGTAATTATCCCTTACATATAACTCATTTATTACATACTTGCGATTCTCAAATAACAAACTAAACCTATAAAGAGAATCATTGTCCTTCCTTTCAAGTGGACTCCAAAAGGAGAGCACCAAATATACACAAACAATACTAGAGGACCACAATATTAAATAAAATGATACAATTATACAACACATAAAGCAGCATTAGATGGTCCACCAGTTCAATTATATATCTACATTCTACATCATCAGCAAATATATGTGTTGTTTCAGTTCAATTATCATGCAATCCAACGTCCAAATCCAAACTAGCTGCAAATGCCTCCTTTTTTCTTGAAAAAACGTCCAATTTTGTCTTTGAACTATCCAAAACATTCTGATTTAGTACTTGAACTATCAATCGAGTCAATTAAGTCCAAAGATTATCTATTTGTGTCAATTTAGTCCAAATATTTTCAGAAACCGTGTCAAATCAAGACATTCCGTCAAATCCATAAACAAAATCCGTTAAATGAAATCTTACATGTAAGCAAGAACTAACGGATTGCACCCATGAATTTGACGGAATGTCTCTATTTGACATGGTTTCTGAAAATATTTGGACTAAATTGACACGATTGGGAAACTTTAGACTAAATTGATTCGAATGATAGTTCAAGGACTAAATCGACATGTTTTGAATAGTTCAGGGACTAAATTGAACCTCTCATTTTTTCTTCTATCTGCTTACAGTTGTGTCTGATTCAGAAATCTTTTAACTCTATCTTCGAAATCTCTTTTTCTCGAGGAGCAAGAGCCCTACATTGGTTTGTTTTTAAGCACAAGAAGCAGCTTTTAGACTTGAATCAGTGATATAAGACAAGTATAGGTGAACACTGATACACATTATCGGATATCGGCGATGTAAGATAAGCATTGGTGAAAACCGACACACTATATTTTTTTTGAAATAAAAAACTCAGATAAACGGAATGGATTTGAAAAATCTTGCTCTATGATTTTAATTAAACTCAACATAAAAAAATCTCTACAACTCAGTCATAGTAATAAATGTAAAATGTCAACTATTTAATAGCTACAAAATAATAAAAATACAAAACAACCCCATAAATTTAAGAAACTACTAAATGATAATCTAATGGATAATTATTCATATAATGTTACCTATTTTGTATAGTAACGCAACTTCTAGCTTTTAGCAACACTTCACTAATTGTAGCTCACGCATGCAACCACTTCATAGATCACATGAGATCATACACAAATTATGTAATATTAAAAATGTGATTTTTGAGTAACTTGGTAAAGATTTTCTAAAAAGAAAAAAGGGGAAGTTACAGTAGGACCCTCTGACCATCACACCTCCAACACTTGGTACCCCTATTATTTTTCTTTTTCTTTTCTATTTTGCAACTTTAGGATACCCTGTCATTTCCATGAGTCCATTTGCAGTTATATGCAACAGAAAACACGATTAATTGTATCATGTGGACAACACGTGATCTAACATTTTTGTGAATGGCATAAATGCCCTAATCAGTCTTTGGGAAAATTACATAAGAACCCCATAACTTTGTCACCTCCAACACTAGGCACTCCTGAACTTTTTTTTTATGGTTGAACATTTGAAGATTCCGGTATGTTCTTTTATAATTTATGCCAGAAATTGCACAAATCCACTGGAAACTTCAAACATTCGCCGGATACTGCAAAATTTGCCAGAAAATTCAAAGTAGTTTTCAAGATTTAATTTGGGTTGATTTGTTGATTCATTTAATTAATTTATAAATGTAAACATATCAATATTTGAGATTCATCAAATACATCACCAAAATTTCATATTCAAATCATCAAAATTCATATTCACCAAAAATTCAAAATTGGCTACATCGAGACTAGATCTTGAAGATGAGATGGGTTGGAGCCGTTGTCTTTCGTCGGTTGTTGGGAAAGAGAAGAAGATATGAGTTTGTGAGAGATATGAGATGAGATTGACTGAGAAATCATCTAATATTAGAAGATGAGATGGTTTTGTGAGAGAGATTGAAGAGATATAGTTGAAGGAGAAGAAATGAATAAGATGGGTTTGTGACTAAGGGAATGAATGAGTGCCCTACCGGCGACGCCGCCAAAGACGACGGAGCAGGTGATGTTGTCTCCTCCGCCTTGGATCGGTTCCTAGGATTTTGGAGATTGGAGTTGGAGGGAAATGGGGTTATTTCTATCTTTTAATACTCTAACTGACGGTTTAACTGACAGAATGACTGATGGAAAGGACATCATATCCTAAAGTTGCAAAATAAAATAGGGGTACCAAGTGTTGGAGGTGTCAAGATCAGGGGGTCCTTCTGTGTAGTTCCTCCAAAAAAAATGTTTCAAAAGTATTAAATTAGAAAGAAAAACAAAACAAGGGTAGAGGTAAGGAAATGAAAATCTATCGAGTGAAAGAGAGAGACATATCATTTGTAAAAAAGAAAAAAAAAGTTGTTGTATAGTAAGTGTTGAGGTCACCATTCCAACGCACTTCAACACCAAGCCGCCAAACACATGCACAAATATATACTACTAGCTGCACAACATCAAATGAATGATACAACACATGAAGGAACATCAATTTAAACAAGTAGAAGTTGTGATGTTTATGTATAGCATCGTTCAATGAATCATCGAAACCTAAAGTACTAGATGTGAAAGCCTCATTGTTTTCATCTAGAATTTTCTTCCTCTCTATCAGTGCTTGTAGTTGTGCCTCTGCTTCTGCAATCATTAACTGTAACTTTGTCATCTCCTTTTCTTCTCAACATATGGACTAAACCATTCAGTGGAGAAATTCATGTGGGACAGAACACGAAAAGATCCACCAAAAATTGAACCTGTTGTGCACTCCCACGATTAACACGTTCCCTTATTTTTAGTTGTTGTGGTCAGTGCTTAGTTGGTAAATGTTTCATTGGTTGTTTCTTTAGCTATTAGTTTCTTGGGGGTAATTACAGAAGGACCCTCTGTCCTTGACATCTTATGTACTAGGCATCCCTATCATTTCTTTTTGCAACTGTAAGACCCCTTGATCCTTTCTTGGTCTCTTCCGTCAATTAAAAGTAACGGAAAATCCAATTTTATATCAAGTGACTTGCACGTAATCTAAGTATTTTTGTCAATGGTAGAAATGCCCTTATTAGTCTTTGAGAAAATTACATAAGGACCCCTAACTTTGACACCCCAAACAATAGGCACCCCTGAACTTTTTTTATAATTGAATGTTTGAAGATTCTGACATGTTCTTCTACAATTTATGTCGGAAACATCAAACATCCGCCGAAAAATTCAAATTTTCAATATTTTTTTCTTAAATCCAAATTTTCCAGATTTAATTTGGGTTAATTCATTCATTCATTTAATTAATTTATGAATGTTAACATATAAAAAATAAACCAAGTTTAAGAATAACATCAAATATATCACCAAAATTTCATATTCAATTCGTCAAAATTCATATTCACCAAAAATTCAGATCTTGTCACATCGAGGCTAAATCTTGAAGGTGAGATGGGTTGAAGTCATTGTCTTTCGTCGGTTGTTGGGAAAAGAGAAGAAGATATGAGTTTTTGAGAGAGATGACAAGTGCTCTTGTCCTGCTCCGCGACAAGTTATCTTCGTTCTTGAACCATGAAATCTCTACTCTTTCCCCGCGGAGCGCAAGCCTCCCTATGGAGCATGAACTTCCTACAAAGCTAAGCCTCTTTGCGGAAAAAGATCTTCCCTAGACAAAGCAAAGGCACCAAGGAGCTTCCCAAGAGTAAAGGAACTCCTAGACTTCAATATAGTAAATGTGGTATGGTGATCTCCTTTGAAGATTGGATCAAATGGCATGACAAGGCCTCCGGACTAACCCATGTCGAGGCGTGCAACACGGATGCCGCGACATCCGTGCGTCCTAACGCCACAAGCAAGACTCTTGCACTCCACACCTCCCCAATGGTGAAAGGTGACATGTGAAACCTCAAGTCACCCCAATAGGACTCTTAAAAGGCCTTGATCTTGCCAAGACACCTTAGTGAAGCTCCAAAAAGATATCGCAACATCAGCACTCACGAACTCCCATGACGTTGTCCTGCGAGACAAAGACTCACAAAGGATTCGGCAGGTCACTCATCATGCAAGAAGCGTGTGGGACACACTAGCCTCCCCGGCACAGATGAGCAACTCGTCCGGAGGAGAAAAGGCCCAGCATCACAAAAGGGCTCAATGGGCTCAATAGACCAAAGTGGGCCAAATGGGATTGAAAGGCTAAGTGGGCCTAGATGGGTCTCCCATCTTTAACAACCAATCAAATGCTGACATGTGGCACTAGGTGGTAAAAGCCTATATATACACACCTCTTGGTAAGAAAGAGAAACTCATCTTCACTTCTCACATTCACTTATATCTCTAGCTTTCTCTTTCTAGAAAAGCTCTCTAGAGCTATTTTGTTTCTTACAAAGGACTTACTCCCACACCAGAGGCTTCATCCCAGAAACACCACCCTGAGTACTTTGTTTCTTGTGTTTGTTGTCTTCACGCAGGGCACATGACCGCGAAGACTAGACACCCTTGCTTGGAAGGAGTTTACACCTGGGACTTAACTCTTGAGACCTGACACTTGAGACACTTGCCACTTAGAAGAACTTGACAGGGACTTGAAAACTTAGGCTAGACACATTTCTTACATGGACAAGAAGAAGCTATGCTCCTAGTGTGTTTTTGTTGACGCAGTCAAAACAGGCACATCAGTTTTTGGTTCCATTGTCGGGAACGTTTTGAAAGTCAGTGTTCCCCTAACCTATGGACGACAACGGATACTCACATGGCTCATCCTTGCAAAAAAAAAAAAGAGC
>JAYMTF010004883.1:0-12426 GCA_036897485.1 Pelargonium nanum | reverse complement strand
GGAGAAGCTGTGGCCCGTCAAAGGAGCAGGTGACGAAGCCGCTCATGGCGAAGAGGACGGAGGTGAGCTGGACGACACCAGCTGGATTCTCCGGTGAAGCTGTGGACGACGGCGGCGGGCGAGGAAGTGCTTCAGCGGCCATGGCGGGTTGAACTATGATGCCGCACATGGCCCTGATGAGGATGAGGCCGTCCGACGGAAAAGATGTCGGAGAAGAGGGCAACGAGGCCGTCAGAGAAGTTATGGCCCTGGTGGTCGAAGGCGCTGGTGGCAAAGAGGACGGAGGTGGGCTGGACGAAACCAGCTGGAGTCTCCGGCGGAGCCCTAGACGACAGCAACGGCGCCGATATGAACATGGTGGGAGGGAGATGTGATGCTCTTGACGACAGAGAGGGGGTGACCAGCGGAGACCTAGGTCATGTTTGGAGCTCGCCTGAGAGCTCGGGATGAGGCTCACGGACACGACGAGCCTGACGACCGGAGCAGACTTGTTGGAGAACCAGGGAGTGACAGATATGAGCAAATAGAGCTCCTGGACAAAGGAGCTGCTGGACCATGAAGGACTTTTCGAGCTTGACGAGGTTTACAGATTGAAGAAAGGGATAAGGAAGAAGGTGAAGGAGAGAGGAAGAGGAAGGGCTCTCCGGCGGCCAAAGCCGCCGGAGAGGAAGCAAGGTTTGTGGTTGTGGTTCTATTAGAGGGAGAGCTGTTTCTGCGATTAATTGAACATGAGTCAAAAGTACTAACGTGTACTGAATATTATATATACAATTCCCTAATTATTAAACGAAGAATACTAGTACAATAGGTAGCTTTTGTTTTTAACTGTTTGAGATACTAATCTCTTGCGAATACTTAGAGCTGCCCACAAGGAAAGCTCTTTTTGCTCATACTCCTGTTATTACAAAAAGTTGGGATCGAAATCCAGAAAGACTCGTCAATAAAAATGTATAGTAAGATTTTTAGAGAAGGCAAGAACATATTCTCTTGAATTTGTAAGGGTTCTGGACTTTCTGAAAAATAATGTATTATAATGTTATGGTTCTTTTTTTTTGTATCCATATACTTGTTTCTAATACGAATCCTCCACTACAAAAAAACTCGTGATCTGTGACGGAAAATTCTGTCACAAATCGTGAATTTCAGTCATAAAATGTAATTTGTGACAGAATATTTATGTCATTGTTCCGGTTATCACAGAAATTTCCATCACAAACGTGTATCAGTGATAGAAAATATGATTTATGTCATAATTTGTGACGGAACTGTGACGAAAAATTTTCTCTCACAGATTCCGTCATAATTTGCAACTTTTTTGTAGTGCACCTTTCGGCTTACATTGTAATGTGGTATATTCATAAAAAATAAAAACTGCTTGTTAAAATGTCTCGAGAAAATTTCAGTTAGCTGGGAAGAAAGTTATTCGGTTTATACTGCTACTAATTTGGGTCGTCTGACGTATAACAAAAAAGCAGTTTACTCTAGCTACTTAGTTTTCTAAGAGTTTATTCTTAATCACACATCTAATAAAAAGACTCCTCAATTATGATTTTTTTGGAATATTTGAGTGTTGAGAGGTGTTTTGGTCTACTCAAACTTAGGTGGGTCATACTTAGAAGTCCTTCATGGTATCCTATTAAAACTCATTGCAAGATCATTACTGCATGTTGCTTGTTGCACAATTTCATTAGACAGATGATGAATGTTGATCCATATGAAGCCTTGTACGTAGCTGAATTAGTTGCCGATAGTAATTCAGGTCCTAATGTTGACATAGGACTGCGTTTAGAAACAATATGAGTCTCCAAATGTTGCTAGAATGGCAAGCAAGTAGGGATGATAATGAGTATTGAGGAGTGTTATCTAATTATTATAATTGTGTTATAATTGTGATAGAAAATGAGATTTATTTATTTAATTTTTTTTACTTATTTATGATAGTGTTGTCTAATCAGTTGTGATATCTATATATTATAATTGCATTGCAGATAATGGCTGAAATGTGGGATATTGATGATGAGATTTATGTGTCTGTCACCAACAAAAATGGTGGATCCCAGACTCTCGAACCTGAAGGAAGGAAGATAAAAAAAGGGTAGGTCTGGAAGTAAGAACAAAACTAATCACACTTGGACACCGGAAGAGGATTCTGCACTAGTTGAAGCACTTGTAGAATTGACCCGTCGCGGTGGATGGAAGGGTGAGAATGAGACCTTTAGGTCTGGTTACTTGGTGCAATTAGAAATGATCATAGCTAAAAAGCTTCATATGTCAACAATTAAAGCGAATCCACATATTGAGTCTAGAGTGAAACTGTTGAAGAAACATTATAATGCTATCTCAAAGATGAAATCTAATCAAGCTAGTGGATTTGGGTGGGACGATATACGTCAATGTCTTATATGTGATAAAGATGTGTTCAAGAATTGGGTGAAGGTAGATATTTTTTTTTAAAGTTTATTTGAATTTTATTATTGTATGATGTTGATAGATGTTGCATTTTATGTAGGAACATCCTAATGCTAATGGACTAAGGAACAAATCTTTCCATCACAACAATGAATTGTGTGAAGTCTTTGGAAATGATAGTGCAGGTGGTGAAGTGGCAGGTGGTCCGGGTGAACAAGAAGAAGGGATTGTAGCTGAAGAAAAGATTATGGAAAATGATGATGTGTATGTGCCAGAGCTTCCTATCGACATTGAAGAAGTAAATGATGAATTCACGTCTCCTAATGTTGGGGAAGAAACAATGCAATATGAGGTTAAAACTCCTACTCCCTCTATGACTAGTGCAGGTAAAAATAAGGTATTCACTAATAGCGCGGCAAAGAGGAGTGTAGACAAGATTTTCACCTCTAAGCCAACAAAGAATAAAATGCAAAAAATAAATGTAGCTTCAGATCAGTTGGCTATTGAAGTTTTCAAACTAGCATCTGTGATTGGTCGGGCTAGTGACCACATTGAAAAGCTTGCTGAATGCTTTAAATTTGAGGGAGAAGCAGTGAATAGAAAGATGTCTATTGTGCAATTATTATTAGAAATGAATTTTCTGGATGAAGAAGGTATCATGTATGTTGCAAGAAAGATAATGTCTTCTCAAAATGAGATTGACTATTTCTACAGTCTAACTCCTACAATGAGGAAAATGCATGCTTATGCATTGATGGAAAATTAGGTTGATAGGCGATTTTTGGAAGGTTGATACTAGTATGCAATTTTTGAAAGACACGTAATTTTTTTTGTAGTGCTTATAAAGACAGATAGACAATGTTTTTATTATTATTATGATATACATTTGCTATTTAGTTTGATTTATATACGAATTTATTTTAAATACATAATCGAATTTTTTTTATACTTGTTAGTTTTTGTGCCAACATTTTCATTGACTTAACATGCAATAACTTAAAGGAAAGTGAAAAGATCTAAAAGATGGAGTTTTCTAGTCTTTTGACTATCGTCTAGTCTTTTGACTAGTTGGAGCGAAAAGTTTGAATATCGCGGCTAGGGTTTATTGCGTGTACCGTAAGAGAGAAGGTAAGCGAACATGGCAGATCGGAGGAACAACATATCATGAGAGATGGAAGGCTTGGAGAACGGCTTTGCGAATATGTCCATCAGGGGCGAAGAGAAGGAGGTAACCCCAGATTTGGATTATAGGGCTGATCAGTCGGTGGTGGTGGTTCAGGCCGGAAGTCAGTGGGCGATAGTCGGACGGTTCCTAACGGAAGTACCAATAAACTTCCAGGCAATGAAGAATATGATGGCGTCGCTTTGGCGACCAGTGAGGAAGATGAGCGCGGAGGAACTACCCGATACCGGCGATGGAGTGGTCCGGTACCTTTTCGAGTTTAACCATGAGAAGGACATGTTGAGGGTGTTGAACAACGGGCCCTGGTTCTTTAACAGACATATGATGTTGTGTGGGAGGGTGGAGGTTGACATGGACCCAATGCAAGTGCCTCTATACTTGGTGGGATTTTGGGTACAGTTGCATGGGGTGCCGCCGGGCTATATATCGGAGCGTGTGTGTACGGATATCGGTAATATGATTGGCAAGTACGTGGAGTCTGACAAGAATAACTTCATAGGGGGGCGAAATAAGGTGCTTCGAATTAGGGTAATATTGGATATCCGTAAGCCGTTGAAGAAGAGTATGACGTTGAGGAAGTATGGTGGAGGGTTGGCGGTGGTAGAGTTCAAGTATAAGCGTATACCAACCTTTTATTTCTATTGTGGGCTGTTGGGTCATAGTGATAGTTTCTGCGAGGCGTTGCTTGATCAGCCAGAGGGAGTGGAGAAACAGTATGGAACTTTCATGAGGGCGCAACCGAGACCTACCCTGAATCAAGCTGTTACGAAATGGTTTGATAACCGATCAACAGGAGGGGTAGCAGGTGAGAAGGGATCGGGGGAGGGATCTAATAATATGGAACCAGTTATTTTGGGTTCAGTTAAGACGAGTGGGGGAGCAGTGGGTCAGAAGGTAGTTGATACAGTTATGGAGGTTACGGAAAAGAAAAGAAGAAGGTTGAGCGGGGAAGGTGATGGGGAAGTGGAGAAGGATGTGACCATGGAGGAAGAACAGTAATAAAACGAGGTATCGGCGGACTCCGAGATGGAGCTCCGCCGGGATCAATAAGTTGCTTAAGCTGTAACTGTCGTGGGGTGGGTAATCCACGAACAATTCGTGTTCTCGCTGATTTAGTGCGAGAGAAAAAACCCAACATGGTACTCCTTATTGAGACTCATTGTGATAGGTCGAAACTGGAGGGGGTGAAGAGGAAGCTTGGGATGAGTGGTTTATTTGTTGTGGATAGCTCTGGACATAGTGGAGGTATGACACTGTTCTGGGATATGAATGTGAATGTATCATTGATTGGATTCTCCAAAAATCATATATACATAAACGTGAAGATAGAGCAAGTGGGAGAATGGCGTGTTAACGGGTTCTATGGCGAACCTAACCGTAGTAGGAGGCGGGAGTCGTGGAATCTGCTTAGATGTTTAGCTGATAAATCAAGGTTGCCGTGGTTGTGTGTAGGTGATTTCAACGACATGCTTGCGAGCAACGAGAAGAGGGGTGGCGTCCCTCAACCACACTGGTTGTTGGATGGGTTCGCGAGCGCACTTAATAACAGCAGGTTAGTAGATGTAGGGATGGACGGTTATCCGTTCACGTGGTGTCGAGGGCGTGGTCCAGGTACTTGTGTGGAAGAGAAGTTAGATAGAGCTGTAGCATCGGAGGCGTGGATGACAATGTTTAGCGAGTTTAAGGTAACAAATTTGCCTTGGCTCACATCGGATCATACTCCGATTTTTGTTAACCCGTTTTCGGCTAAAAGGTACGGAGGCCCTAGGAGGTTCAGATTCGATTGTTGGATTGGGGTGTCGGGGTGTAGGGAGGCGGTTGTTAAAGGCTGGGGGCGAAGAGGAGATGATGACATTATGAGTAAAATTGGTAGAAGTAGCAAGGCGCTATGGGAGTGGGGAGGTCCGAAGTTGAAGAAGTTGATGAAGAAAGTTAGGGAGGCAAGAGCCTCGGTTACAAGGAGAGGTGGTCGGGATGATGGAGAGGAGCGGAAAGGCTATTATAAAGCTTTGGAAGACTACGAGATGTATTGGAAGCAGAGAGAAAAATTGTATTGGCTGGCGGGGGGGGGATGCTAATACACGATATTTCCATACCTCGGCTTCGAGTAGGCGGAAAAATAACAAAATTGAGCAGTTGAAGGATGCGATGGGAGTGTGGCGAAAAGAAAGGGAGGGGCTGGAAGAGCTAATGACAAGATATTTTAAAGAGTTGTTTCGGTCACAGGGGTCCGAGTCGGAGGCTGTCTGCAGGTTAACCGGCCGGCGAATTTCAGAGAAGCATAATATGGAGCTTACTGACCGGTTCAGCGCTGAGGAGGTGAAGCTAGCGCTAACATCAATGCATAGAGAAAAGGCGCCGGGACCCGATGGGTTGAACCCAACGTTTTATCAAGAGTATTGGGACGTGATTAGGCCGGATGTTGTTGATGCATGCATGGATATATTTGACAGCGGTAAGTTACCGAAAGCGCTCAACGATACTCATATTGTACTAATCCCGAAAAAGGTAAAACTGGAAGTAATGGGAGAGTTGCGACCAATTTCTTTTTCTAACATATTACACAAAATTGTCGCGAAAATGCTGGCTAATAGATTGAAACGAGTGTTAGAGGTTTGTATCTCGGAGGCACAAAGCGCATTTCCGTCGGGGCGTCTAATTTTGGACAACATTGGAGTGGCGATTGAGATTCTCCATTGTATGAAAAAGAAGGTCTCAAGGTACGAATGGGATAGCGGCGATAAAACTTGATATGGCGAAAGCATACGACATGGTGGAATGGCGGTTTGTAATTGACGTGATGAGAGCCATGGGGTTCTGTGACAAGTGGATTGGATAGATCAAAATGTGCATGTTGACGGTACAATATAGGGTGATTGTGGGCAACGGGTTGTCAGAGGTGATTAAGCCGGAGAGAGGGCTTAGGCAGGGTGACCCGTTGTCCCCATACTTATTTATATTGTGTGCCGAAGGTTTGTCGATGTTACTGAAAGACGGAGAGAGGAGGGGGAAGCTGCACGGGTGTAGAGTGGCGCGATCGGCACCTTCGATCTCGCATTTATTTTTCGCAGACGACAGCTTTTTGTTTTGTAAAACGGGGTTAGAAGAGGCTCGGTTTATTAAGGAGACGTTAAAGGTGTATGAGAAGGCCTCGGGTCAGTTGGTGAACTTTATGAAATCGACACTATTATTTAGCGCGAATGTGGTTGCTCGTACACGAGAGGATGTGTGTCGGGAGTTAGGTGTTCAGGAAGAGGAAGGAGTAAGCAGGTATTTGGACTTACCGGTCACAATGGGTAGAAACAAGTCCGAAGTGTTCCGATTTGTTAAAGATAAGGTGGCACAGCGGTTAAATGGTTAGGGCAAAAAAATGTTGTCTCGAGCGGGGAAGGAGGTCTTGTTGAAAACAGTGGCGCAAACTCTTCCTAATTACGCTATGAGTATATTTTTAATTCTTGTTGAAACGTGTTCCGCTATTGAACGAATGATGAACTCCTTTTGGTGGGGCTCAGGCCGAATTCGAGAGGCCTGCATTGGTTTTCTTGGGACAAACTATGTGTGCATAAGAGTGCAGGTGGATTGGGAGTTAGAAAGATGGATGTGCTTGAGAGTTTGAAAAGAATGGACTATATACTGTCAAAAGTGCGTACAGGTGGCTGCGGTCGAATGTGGTTGATGAGGGTGGTGATGCAGGGGATGTGGATTTGTGGAAGAAGCTTTGGGCGATAAAGTGTCCCGCGAAAGCCAAGCACTTCATATGACACTACTAGAAAAATCTAGTATAGCTAGGGAAAATTAGAGAGGGAAAAATTTCCCTATCTAAATTTACTTTTGTTAGGAAATTTAGAGAGGGAAAAATTTTAGCTAGGGAAAATTTGGCGGGAACTTAGCATCAATTTTTTTTCATTCCCGCTTATTTTTAGCTAGGGAAGTTAGAGAATAAACCCTCGCTAATTGAAATAATTCATTAGAGAGGGAAATTTTTTGCGAGGAAACCCTCGCTAATTGAAATAATTCACTAGAGAGGAAACCCTCTCTATTTTAGCTAGGGATTTAGCGAGGGAATTCCCTACCTAAATCCCTCACTAAATTCCTAGCTAAATCAGCTAGGAGCATACTGGCTAGGGAAGTGTATACTTAGCTAAATCCCTCGCAAAACCCATTTAGCTAGGGAATTTCCTAGCTATCTTCCGTAGCTATTCTGAAGTTTTCTTGTAGTGTGGAGAGCATGTAGGAGATATGTACCTACAGCTGGGAGGATGTTTGAGAAAAGAATGGATGTGGATGTCATGTGTGTGGGGTGTGGGTCTGCTGTGGAAAGTTTGGAGCATGTGTTGTTGGAATGTAGTGTGGCTAAGGAATGCTGGAAAAGGAGTGACATCTTAGTAGTATGGGAGGATGGTGGAGCCTTAAAGACTGGTGGACGGAGGTGCTGAAGAGGGAAGAGCAGGTGATGTGGGGGAGGGTGGCTACGATATGTTGACATCTGTGGGCTGGTCGGAATGATTTGGTGTGGAACAATAAAGCATGGACGGTGGAGAAGGTCATGCGAGCTAGTAACACATTGTTGACCGGCTGGCTGGAAGCTCAGGGAGGAGAAGGGAGTGGTGGTCGGGGAAACAGAGGTGGTACGGGTAGGTGGAGTGCGCTGATAGCTGGGGTAGTGAAGATAAACAGCGATGCAGCTGTCTTTGGAGCGGAGGGGTGAACTGGGATCGGTTGGGTGGCGAGGGATCACAGAGGCCTGTGTTCGGGAGCCGGCTGCAAGACGAGGGAGACAACTATTGAGGTCAGAGAAGCGGAGGGATGGGCGATTAGGGAAGCTCTGACGTGGGCGATCGGGAATGGATGAAGGAGGGTGGTGGTGGAAGCTGATGAGCAGGCGGTGATTTTGGCTTTACAGCGCCGAAGTGTGAACTTGGGGGGTGGGGATGTTTTACTGATGGACTGTTTGACATTAGTCGATAGTTTCGATGATGTCAGTTTTTTGTATGCACCGCGTTCTGCGAATAGGGTAACTCATGAGCTTGTTCGGCTCTCGAATTCTATGTTAGAGGATAGGCTGTTTTCTTTTTCGTCGTTACCAAGCTTGATTAGAGATTGTATTTTACATGATATGGAATAAAGCTATTTATGGTGTTCCTAAAAAAAAAAAAAAACATGCAATAACTTGAGTATGAACAATTTAATTTCAAGCAAGTTTTTCTTATATTCATGCATCTTTTGGTATTTGAACTACTAATAGTGAACTATTACTCATGCATCTTATATTTATGAAACTACTAAATTGATGAACTCATTAATATAGATATTAGCAAAAATAATTATGTTATTTAAATTAGAGGGACAATTAAGTAATTGTCAAATAATTTCAAACACTTTCCCACATTTTACAAATTTGAACCAAACATAGTATTCACTTTCCAAAATACAGGATTTTGAATTTTTCCTTCATTTTTCCATGTGTCAAATGTCCTTATCAACTTTCCCAGGAAAATAAACACTCCCTGAAAAGTTACTTTCTCGTTGCCAAACGATACCTTACACTACAAAAAAACTCTCGATCTATGACGGAAATTTCTGTCACAAATCTGTAAATTTCAGTCACAAAATATAATTTGTGACGGAACTGTGACATAATATTTCTGTCATTATTTGGGTTGTGACAAATGGTTTTGACAGAAATTTCCGTCACAAATGTGTATCTGTGACGGAAAATATTATTTCTATCACAGTTTGTGACAGAACTATGACGGAAAATTTTCTCTCACAAATTTTGTCACAGTTTGCAAAATTTTTTTTTTTTTGGTAGTGTTAGTACCTGTCTCAAGGAGGCATTGCCAGCCTGTATTGATTGCTATTGGTGTTGTGAATTATTGTTTGGCTAATTACTATTATTGGTTTATTATTCTCCTACAGCAACTGCAATCAACAAAGCCAAAAAGCTCAAAAGGAGAAAGTAAAAGGGGAAAAAGAGAGTGACCACAGCAAAAAAGTAAAGGAAGTGTATATAACACATTAATTTCTGTTTCTTTCTAATGTCTGGTCGGTAATGCTTCACTGGATAAGATATGGCTTTTATTTTCAACATCTGAACTATTTGCAAGTTCTCCTAGCAACCAGAAGCATATCAACATCAATTGGAGGCATCTCAGTTAAGTATATGATTCAAGTACTCTTTGCTGATAAAAAAAAAGTATATGATTCTCCACTCTTCTATATATCATGATCTTTGTTATCTGTTCACTAGCTATGTGTATCTATGCTCATAACAGCTCATGATTTCAATTAATTAGAGTCTTCTTGAGAGTCATTTTTGGACAATACTCTGTATTTTTTTTTTCTTCTTCAAATGAATCCAGTATTAGCTGCTTTTTGTTAGAATTTAAGGGTGTTCAACATATATAATATAGGATGATTGTTATTATTTAACTCAATTTAGATCAACAATTAATTAATTAATAGTTTGGATTTCTGTTGGGATCATCATCAGTCCTACAGAATATGAAGGACAGAGTTGGTGCTGCATATTGCTCTTCATCGTTTGTCATTACTATAAAAGACTGACTTGATGCATTATCATCTTCACCACCAAATCATACCATTTTTAAAATTCATGAACTATTACGTAGAGAAAACGTAAAGGCCTATGAACCAGAAATACTAGCGATTGGGCCATATCATCGCGGTAAAGAGCGTTTACAAGCTATGGAAGTTTGGAAATTACGCGGGTTTAAGTCAATTCTTGAGCAACGGGAGGATAGGGATCCAACAAAATTTGTTGAAGCCATGAAAAGGTTGGAAGGTAGGGCTCGCGAATGCTATTTGGAGAGTTTCGTTTGTAGAAATGGAGATGAATCCACGGAAATGCTGCTACTTGATGGTTGCTTCATCATTCAGTTTCTCCTTTCAGTAACGGGCTGCCATAAACACTACACAATGATTAATCATCGTTGCTTCGAGGTGGATGGGGTAACAGAGAGCTTATGTCGCGATATGCTACTACTAGAAAACCAAATTCCATTATTTGTACTTGAAGAGCTATTCTACTTGACTAAATTTTCCAAAGATGGTACTGACTTCCATGCCATTGCACAAGTCTTTGGAGGCACTGCTTTGGAAAGATTTACAGGCATTCCCATCCCACCAGCCAAGACAAATTTAAGCAGTGTCAATGATGTTGAACACTTATTGGGTCTCCTACATTACATCTTCCGTCCACCCGTCATCAATCTTGGAGCATACGACTTCCCTTGCTATTCCGTTGATCATGACAATTGCACGAGGAAATTACGAACAAAGAGTAGTATCAAGTTGGCTGAGAAGCTGCGTAGTCTATCATGTTGGATGTTAGATGATGATGAAGTAGAAGATAATGGGTGGAATTCGGAAATCATACCAAGTGCAACGAAGCTTCAAGATTCAGGAGTGACACTCAAGATCAAGAAAGATGAGAAAGAAAACCCTTTTGAAGTAACGTTCGTTAATGGGGTAATGGAACTCCCAATTTTCTACATATGTGACGGCACAGAGACTGCTTACCGGAATTTGATTGCCTACGAACAATATGGCCAAGAAAGCGCCAACCAATGCTTTAATTTCCACCATGTGCAACAAGCTTTGCAAACACATAACCTACTCATTTGAGGAAAGCGACAAACAAATTATTGAGAAAGTGAATGCTCATTGTAGGAAGCGTAGGCACCGGTGGATGGGGAAGCTAAGGCGCGACTATTTCAATAATCCGTGGTCGTTCATCTCCTTTCTCGCTGCATTTTTGCTGCTTCTGCTCACTGTTAATCAAACTGTATTTTCAACATTGGGTAGTTAAATTACTTAATTTCCTTGTTTTTATTTAGGGTGTTGATAAATCCAAACCCAAAAGAACTAAATTGCCCTTCATTATGAAAGAAATAAAAGAACTCGTTAAATGTTAGAAAGAGTCCACACATTTGAATAAATAGAAATACTATTTAATAACATATATTTAGTAATCAAATTCTTTGGATTAAAATTATTGTACAAGAAACTCAATTTGCAATCAAATGCCCACCAAAACTCAATTTACAATCAAATGCAAAAGAGTAATGAAAATATATTGATAATAACCGCATGCTGCTACATTGGAATGAGAAACTAATATGATGAAAGAATAGAGAGGATAATTGTTTGGTAGAAAAATCTATGATTTAAATGCTTCCAAAGGTCAATAACCTTAAATTTTCAAAAACTTCAACAATTGTTTGGATGTTGAAAAAGTAACATACCATTATTTTTTTATCTTCCGTATATAAAATTAGGGATGACAATTTGTGTTAGAAGTTTATTATTATGTTATACTGATCAATTCAAACTCGATTCGTTTATTAAACGGGCTGAATAACACGACATATTTATGAACGAGTTGACACGACTAACATATTTAAACAATTTGGTTAAAAAATATGTGACCCAACACAACACATCTAAATAAAAAGGTTGATATTGATCTGCCACTACCCGGTATTAGTGACTCGTTTAACTTATAAATGGGTCTTTTTGACACGATATAATTAACAAAATTATGTTTTTATCCTTAAATGAGTGGGTCAATAAACGGGTTACACGATTCGTTTAATTAGATGGGTTAAACAAGTTTAACACAAAGACGATCCAACTATTACATAAATTGATTTAGTCGACACGAATCTGATTATTCTAAAACCAAACATAATTAAATTCATGTCGCGTCGTTTCATTTTACGAGTCATTACCAAATTGCATGTCCTATACAAGACCAACTAGATTGAGATCCCGTGCAATGCACGGAGCAGGAATCAGTTATTAAAAAGCAA
>JAYMTF010004882.1:0-12428 GCA_036897485.1 Pelargonium nanum | reverse complement strand
GGGGGGGGGGGGGGGATTAGAGTGGTGTAGATTCGTGTGTGTTTGAAGGGTAACATTGAAAAGCACTACATGCACACCTCACATGCGCACATCCAAGACACGCATACTTGCGCACGTGCACTCCAAGGCCTCGCCCCTACTACTTAGTTCCAGTTTTGAGACACTAAATGATCAACTTGTTCCTGAAGCCGTTGACAAGTATGGTCTTCCATAACCTTTTCATGCAAGACACACTCAATTGATAACTTCCCAGACCTACGTACCATGCCCGTAGGTATGTGTGCGCCAAGGCTCTTGACATGGTACGTCCCGGGGCAACCTTTTAGACTTGGTCCTCCAGCGGCCTCCAAGGCCCTAACACTTCAAGAACCATAAGTGATAACATTGATGACATCATCAACACCTCATCAATGGCCCCAACACCACATCATCGTGACATCATTTTTTGGTCATCATGCATGACACATACACGACATCATCAAACCCACTTGCAACCAATCATAATGTTACACATCACCCCCGCATCTTGACTTCGTGAGTATAACTACCCCTAAAATCATTGAATATTTTTTTAGACTTTGGAGATTAATTTGCGTCATTCACACAACTTGAACTCTCTAATTCACGGTGTGCTACCTTGCATGTTCAAAGCATTCAAGACCAACTGATAAAGTGAAAAGCCATCTAAAAATAAAAAAACTGAAAAATACTTGGTGAGGGTAAAATAGATATTGTTTTGAACAAAACGCAAGCGATTTTATTAACTTAAATCATCGTTCAACAAGTGCAAAATAGTAGATGGGAAATTAGGACCAACCGAACATACTCGACTCGACAAAGAATCGGACGACCTAGCCATACTATTAGCCACCCGGTTCGCAGACCGCTTAACATGCACAAACTCAATAGAATAAAAAAAGGATGACATAGAAGCTATGTCTTCAATAATAAGACCAAAGGAGGCTACCGGTGCCTTTAGGGTAAAATAAATATTTGATTCGAATCTTCCATCGTACATTATGGTAATTTTATAATTATGGCAGTTTTCTAATTAACACGTTTAAAGATAAAACTGAAAATTTGATGGCATTTTACGGATTTTGTAAGATACCATTATGTATAGATAAATGAAATTAATGTTATTTTTTTGAAGCAATAAATGAAATTAATGTTTGACATAAGGTAAATAAAAAGGTTCATTTGACCTTGAGTGACACGCGCCTAGTAGGTGCGATTGGGATAGGTGGTGCATGCCAATATTGAATTCCAAAAACATAATAGCCGGCTTGAAATGTTATTGTTTGGAACAGAGCCAAGCGTCGTTTCTCGGAGAAATTGAGAGAGAGAAGAGACACACACAGAGCTTCTTCGAATCGAAATTGAAAAAACATATATACACAAACAACAACAACATCGCACATATATGTCAGATATATAAATCTCTCTCTCTTTTGCTTCTCTCTCCTTCCTGTGCTCTGGTTATTGGTTTTGTGACCCAGATCTCGAGACCCAATAAGGGAGGGAGCTCCAGTTTGTCGCAGATCCTTCTGATTCAGGTATCACTACTTTTTTTAATTTTGGGTTTTGTGTTATTGCCTGTTTGGTTGCCTGGAAAAAATATCGGGTCTTGAGTCTCTTTTGCTGCGTCATGGGGCCATATTCAGCTGATGATTACTTTGGGAATTCTAGCATTGTTGTTGTTTTGAACCAGACGTAGCATTTCTGGGATGTGTTTGAGGTACCCATTTGGAGATTTGAATTGGAGAGTTTCTCTTTTGGTTCCACTTATTTTTTATTTTTTCTCCCTCTTGTTTGGTTGGTGGGAAAACTGAGGAAATTGAAGGGATGTGGACGTTTGTGTGTATTTTTATATATGGTGTGTCCCAAATAGAGGAATTGGTGGAAATTTAGCTTCTTTTTTGGCTCTCTTCTTTTCTTAGGTGCCAAACAGAGGGATCTGCGAGCTGTGTAGTTTCTGGAATCGAGTTTGCATTTTGGATTTGGATTTGGATTTGGCATAGGTAGTTTAGACTTGTTGGGCTTTGGAGATTGATTTTGACTTTTCATCATGACTGTCTGATTTGTTTGTTTCTTATTTCTGTCTAGGGATTTTGCTTGGTTGAAGTCATTGAGTTCATTGATAACCTTGAATTTAAGGGCTTGTTTTTCCAATTTGAGTTATTGTTGTTTGATTGTGTGTGAGACTATTTTTTTCCTTAATCGGAGCTAGTATATTTCATCTTTGAACTTTGGACTTCTATGAGATAGCCTAACATGCGTATGAGTCTAAGTTGAGCTGATTGAGCTAGGCTGAAGGTTGATTGTTGACGAACAAGATCAAAATATATCACGAGATTTGATTTCTTTCAGTTTCACTGATGTTTTCAAGATAACAAGGTGGTCAATGATTTCTCAGCTTGATCTCCATTTGTTGTATTCTGAATTTTTCTTCTTCTATGTGTTAAGCATTAAGAGTTCAGGAATTAGTTTTATCTCATTGCCTTAATTGTACTTGGTACTGCTGGGATCTTCTAATATTTTTTTCCTTTTATTCTCTACTCATTTTTCCTTGAGGGCAGTGATAATTTTTACTTGTTGGTCTTGGTAGAGTTGGCAACTGCTATATTTTTCTCTTCTCATTCCTTACTCATTTTTTTCCTTGGGGCTTGTGATCTTTTTCCTTACTGGTACTTGATATGTGGTCATGTTTGTAGATTTTTGAAATTTGAGTAGGACTTTTATCATTTCCTTTAGTTCCTTGAGTTTGTTGGACCGAACATTACATTGATGTTACACTCAAAATTATGTTTCTATGCAGAATATTCTCTTATATTGCTCTGTCGAGTCTTAGCATTGCTTGCACTGCATTTAACAGATGGATATCCAGCTAATGGGTTAATTTGTGATTTTCAAATTTAGGTCGTTCAGCATCAGTTCGTGCAGGTTATCCAGTAGTTTACTGGATCCTCATTGTAGAGTTTTTTAGTTGATGGAGTGATGGAAAGCAGCACCATTTACAGGTAGCTCTGTGATGCGCTTGTTCCAAAATGAAGACATCTAAAGCATGGCGTTTAGGCATGGGCGACATGCAGATTTTGCCTGGCTCTCGTCAACGCACTCCCTTGAAGGGGCCTGTCTGGATTATTGTCTTGATTTCGCTTGTCAGCATATTGTTAATTTGTGCTTATGTTTATCCACCCCAAGGCAGTGCTACTTGTTACATATTTTCTTCTAAAGGTTGCGCCTTTTCTGACTGGCTTCCACCCATGCCTGCTAGAGAATTGACTGATCAAGAGATTGCGTCGCGTGTGGTCATTAGGGATATATTAGATACGCCTCCTATGAAAACAAAAAACCCAAAAATTGCTTTTATGTTCTTGACTCCTAGTTCATTGCCTTTCGAGAAGCTGTGGGAGAAGTTCTTTCAGGTAAGGCTTTCTTTAATATTTTTTACTTCTTGCTGTCCTTTAATTTTGTAACCAATATGTTTCGAATCTTGATTACATGTTAGATGTTTTTGCTATCATGATAGTAAAGTGCAAAACCGTCCATCTAATTTTGAGACCTGTTATGGTTTCACAAGATAAATGGAATCATACATGAAAAGTAATCTTCACACCAGTTTCTACTTACACAGTTGTCAAACTACCATAAAAATTTATTTGCATTATTACTGTATTTATGTTGTTGGTCCTCAAACAAGGACACTAGCTTTTAGGCTTGCTTTCTATTCTTCAATGTTGCACGGTTGTCTACTTTCATTTATTTGTTAATGAATGCATCTTAACTTAGGTTTCTATGTACCATTTTTCTAATAACTTCACATGAACTTCATTTTATCAATTTACATGAATTGGAATCAATAAACCAACTGAGTATCCCACAATGCAATGTGGAACTGAATGTTGTGCTCAAAAGCCATAAGAGGGGGCTAGCAAAGAGGAGGAATGAAGTTATTTGAGCCAAAGTTGGGATTGCTCCAATTGAAGATAAGATGCAAGATGGTCGGATATGTTTCACTTAGGTGGGTCAACGACCCCATGTGAAAGGGAAAGGGTGAGCGTATTCAGTTTCGAGGAAAGGACTAGAGTTAACATAGAAAGGAATGATAAGAAAGATGATAATAATATCTAATATGGTATTTGGAAAATGACTATGAGTAGGATCAACACTAGTTTTACAAGAGAACCCCAACTTTGTTTGGGAAAAAAAGCTTTGTTGTTGTTATAAGGTGTTCGCTAAATAATACATTTATTTCCTATTGTCTTTTCACCAAAAAAATTTGTTTAGGTTGAAAGGAACTTACATTTTGATTGTTAATGTGGAAAGTGGGTTGATGGAACTTGACTGCCCATCCTTGTGTCCAGATCTAAGTTATCTGCATCCTTAAAAGTGATGTATCGGCTAACTGTTGGTATTTGAGTAATATGAGTTGAATTTCCAGCATATTTGAACTGAGCTGGTAATATACATTGTATATGAATGATAGTTATATTTGTATTGTAAATGTCATGTCTATCAAAATTGGCTGAGACATAGCCCATTTTGTGAGGGTGACATGTTGTCTATATATGACCTTTTATTCTTCAAGTAGTTAAATTGTTTACCTGATTATTTTTAGTATTCATGATTTGTGCTTAACTGCTGCTTAGACTTTTTTTCTTAATTTCATTTTAAAGCTAAAGTTTCTTCAATTCTTTGACAGGGTCATGAGGGAAAATTCTCTGTTTATGTGCATTCATCCAGGGATAAACCCGTGCATGTTAGCAAGTACTTTCTTAATCGGGACATCCGCAGCAGCCAGGTACATAAGCTTGATGTTAATGATTTATTGAGTTGATATTTGCTAATAGTCTATTAGAACTTCTACTAATTTATTTATTTTTGCATCTTATCATGTTTGAAGAATTTTTTCATTGCCAATCCTCTTGCTCTTTTCTTACCTTTATATTGTTGAAGTAAAGTGTTCGTTGAATGTTTATTAATCCATATGGAGATAGATGTTACGGCTCCAGCAGAGGACCTTCAACATGAATTTTAATCTAAATACCTACCGAGTACCAAACAACATTTCCTGATCAATAGTAGCAATGAATTTTGTCTATCACACTGCCTTTTTTACCCTTTTGATGTAGATTTTTTTGTTATACTAAGGATGAAACTTTTTTTTTTTTGTGAATTTTTTAGATGTACCATAAATATGTATTTTGATTTGGGTATTTAATTATTAATTGTTGGCAGGTGGTATGGGTTTTTCTGATCTAAAATGATTATCATTTTATCACCATAAGTTTCTTATGGTCGTCTCTTGTATGCTTAGCATCTGGAATATGCCCTACTTTGTTACATTTTCTTTGATGAGATTAGAAAGTAATACAACTCTTAAACATAATAGAGGTAGAAAGAAAGATTGCATCCTTGGTTTACACTGTCCATTGTGAGCTTCTATGGATTTTTACTCTGTTCCAACTTCACTTGACATTAGGTTTGTTGGCTCTAATAATTAGAGTTGACTAATTACTTAGCCTTGCAAGTATAACGGATTAATATTCCATTGGAAAATTTTGTAAACTGAGCCTGTATTTCATTCTCTCCAGATGTAACAAAATTAGAAGATAGCAGAAAACTCTAAAACAATTGTTTAAATTTCACTAAAGTCTCTTTAGTTAGATGAGTCTAAGTTTCTGTAGGGAGGCCTAAGGAGGAGAGCAATTGCTGTATTGTAGAGTTCCTGAAGGTATGATGAATTTGTGAGGGTTGATGAGACTATACTTGGTAGTTGAGCATGCTCAATGAAGGCTGCTGATTTAAGGTTGGGATACATCATCTGGTTGATTATGATATATTTCTCTTGGTAATTAAGGTTGGGTTTTGAACGTTTGTATGCTGTGGGGTTTTTATCAATCATTTTGATGGCTTAGAAGCTATGTGATCAGAGTGTTTTCATATGAGTGCAGTTGGAGCATGATAAAGGGAGGCCAGAGGGTGACTGATGGAAGAATGTACTTGTTAAGGGAGTGAGGAAGATTATGCGGCTTATTGCTCTAGTATAGGAATTACCGCTTTAGTTGGGGAGATTATGTGGCTAGTTATATGTGTTGGTTTAGCGAGTGGATACATTGAGGTTCTATGGATTGTACTAGATTGGAAAATGGCAATAAATGGGCAATTGTTGCACATAAGCCTTACAGGATGCAAC
Source organism: Pelargonium nanum (assembly GCA_036897485.1). Lineage (NCBI taxonomy): Eukaryota > Viridiplantae > Streptophyta > Magnoliopsida > Geraniales > Geraniaceae > Pelargonium > Pelargonium nanum. The sequence goes on along the minus strand of JAYMTF010004882.1, from coordinate 6,229 downwards.
TTGGGATATAATATGTTGGAGAAATCATAAATATGAGTTTTGGTTAATTTGTATTTTGAAGGGTGGTAGCAGTGATAATTTGTGGGAGCATCGAGCATGTCTGTTCCTTTGTGGTTTCCCATCCTGAATTTGGGACTTATGGCATAGACTATGATATTCGTATACTATGCTGAAGTACATAACATATCGTTCTCACGTTCAGTTACCAGAACTTTTTCGGTCTTAAGTTCTTTTTTTAAATTAGAGGTTTAGTGAGACTCGGTTAGATAAATGCATCTTTGAGTGGGGGATCTGCACTCTTTATTTTCTTTGATGAAGTTTGAAGGAAATAAGAGTTTGCTGCTCATATTTTTTGTACACCACTTTCCAATTGTGCTTATATTCATTTGTATCGAATATAGCGTATCTCCTGCAATTTGGTTTTCACTAGAAATATTTGAACTTTGGAAAGTTATCTTGTTATCTTGTGAAGAGCCAGCCATTTTTACTGGGCACCATGTAAAATTTCTGTTGAATGGTTAAATTTTTCCTATGACCTTCTCACTGCTCCTACACTACAAGAGGCTCTAGAAGTTGATTTACTAGCTTCTTTGAATTAGTTTTTTTTTTTACTTCTTTCTGGGGTCAAGTGATAAATACAGGGTACAAAAGGGGATTAGCCCTCTCCCGTTCAGTAAATAAATCTATTCCCCTCCCAAAATAGATAAAAGAAAAAGAAAAGAGTAGAAAGAATTACTCTTGATGCTAGAATTTTGTACATCTTGTATGATGACAACCCAGAGACATTTCTAGATTAGTTGATATTCTCAGGTGTCTTTTGTTGACTGTAATTTGGTAGATCTAATGCATGTATTGTACTTATCTAGAAAAAATACAATAAATTTTTGAACAGTAATTCTCGTTGGAAGAGTTTGGCACTAAGATATGTTATGTTTTATCTAATATGGTTTTCTTTTATTGTATCTACTTAACAACGGCGCCTTTTAAATATTCTAGGCATTGTATTTTGTTTTATCATCCCCATCATTATTGAATTAGTGATCCTATGGGCAGCTAAATTATTAAACTGACACATACTTTGTATTTGCAGGTGGTTTGGGGAAGGATATCAATGGTTGATGCAGAGAGGCGATTACTTGCAACTGCACTAAAGGATCCTGATAACCAGCACTTTGTGTTACTTTCTGATAGGTAATCTGATCATGGGCACACATATATCTAACTATTTGTCTAATATTATTCAAATATATGATGCCTTATATTTGTTATTATATATTTCTGATTATTTTCTTTCTGGCACTGCAGTTGTATTCCATTGCATAAATTTGACTACGTCTTCAACTATCTGATATACACAAATATCAGCTTTGTTGATAGGTAAGAATAGTTTTGTTTTGTAAGATTTGGTCCCACATTTACATTCCTAGTAGCCGTAGGTAGCTCTTTGTTATTTGCATTTTCTTACAAATTTGTGGTAACACTAGAAAGGGTAAGATTAGGAACAATGCTATGTGTCTTATCTTCAATTGAAGCTACCCAACTCTTGAAGGTGGTTTGGACATGTGTAGTGTGGGGAAGCTTGTGATCCCACCAGGAAATTGTGAGAAATCTGTTAGTAGAAACTAAAAGGGCAGGAGCAGGTCTAAGCTGATTCATAGCGAGTAGTTCAAAAATATATGATAACACTTGGTTTAGCGGAGGAGATAATATTACATAGGATGGCGTGGAGGAGGAGAATACGAGTAGTGGATCTCAAATAAAGGATTCATATAACCAAACCCAACGTTTTCTGAGAATTGGCTTGGTTGTATTCCTGATGAAATCGTACGGAGACATGTAAATGGAATGGATTAACAAGCATATGTAGTTTCATGAATCCCCTGCCCAACCACCTTAAGAGTGGGGGTATCATGCTATATATTTTTCTCAAATTGTTTTAGGTTTATAGTTGTTGCCCTTTATGACATGCTTCTGTCTTTTCAGTTTTGTGGATCCCGGTCCCCATGGAAATGGGAGGTATATCGAACAGATGTTACCCGAGGTCGAAAAGAAAGACTTCCGAAAGGGAGCACAGGTATGTATATTTGTTTATTATTTAGACACTTGCTGTAATTGTCAGTAGATAGTGCACCATGCATTTATCTCCAAGTGGAAGTGACTTGAACAGACTATGTAGCTGCTATATAAAACTGTAGCCCTTCATGCATGGGGAAACATCAAAGCATATGGTCTATATATGTTTGATTTATTAGCGTGAAGTTTGCCTTTGGAATAGTTGAGTTAAGTGCATCATGCATTTATCTCCTTGTGGAAGTGACTTGAACTGACCATGTAGCTGCTATATTAAACTCTATCCCGTCATGCATGGAGAAACATCAAAGCATATGGTCTGTATATGTTCAGTGTATCTTCCTTTTATTTTTAATTTTTTTTTATTATCTATAAGTGTGGGGTTTGCTCTTTGGAGTAGATTGAGTCAGAATGAGTTTTATGAACCCAATTTCCTCTCTGAACTATCACAATGGTAATGGTCACTAGTATGAACCTATGTATATTATTATTACATATTTAAGGTCATGCATGGCTCTAGGACATTGGAATTGATCACTGTAGGGTTCTTGATTTAAGTATGTAAATGTACAGCATGAACATGGCGGATTTAACTTTTGAATTTTGTGCAGTGGTTCACCATGAAGCGGCAGCATGCTTTGATAATCGTAGCTGACAGTCTTTACTACTCAAAATTCAGGGATTACTGCAAGGTACAACTTTTGAATTGTGTTTCTTTATGATTTTATCTGTCTTGTGTGCTCATAAGTACTGAAAAGTGAAAACCATATTTACAAGCTTTGTTTTCTTATGATTTGTTGCTTTTATTATCTTTATCCTCCTCTACCCTTATTTTCTCTCTTATTGCAACTTGTTTTGGTGCATAAACTGCTATTATGACTGAAAGGGGCTGGTCCTGTTTTCCGTATATATTTAGTTGGAATTGTTTTCATAGATCACCGCTATGACATTTATGAACATAGTTCATCACTTCAAATAGGATGTGTGTGCATTATATCCTTAATTAGACTATTGCTGGTTTGCATAGGGTTTTCTCTGCTAGTATGACTTGATACTGGCACTTTCTCTAGGTAAAGGTTGCATCCCTTCAATTGGTCTTTTCAAGCAGTTACAGTTTGTTTGGTAATTATGGTAGGGCTGTGTTGGCAAAAGTTTGGGTATCAGCTGGTACCGTTTTCTTTATTGTTAGTTACTTCAGTTCAGTTAGTGCTATGTTGAATTGGGGAAGATACCAAAACAATTACTGCAGTACTTGGATGTCTACTTAGGGAATAGCATCAGGCTCTAGATGGCATAGGAGGTGCCCATCATTGTAATATCATATATACAAACTTCCATTTTCTGCTACAGCAACTTCCATACTTTTCATATTTCTTGTATCGCTTTGCTCAAGTTAGCAACGTATACTCTGTCCCTTTTGGTTTTTGTTAGAACTTAGGAAAAAAAAACACTGATGTGTGTCACCATATGTAATTTTAAAGAAACCTTCGCCAAAGTAAAAAAACAATGATGTGTGTCGCCATATGTAATTTTAAACAAATCTTCACCAAATAAAAAGGAAAAGTAATGTAAAATAATGGACGGTCAAAGATTTCTTAAATAGAGAGGAACAAAGAGTGCAAAGTTTGCTTTCTGGTCAAACTGATTCATTCATCTAGTGAGCATGGAAGTATATTAGATGTTGATTAGATGGATACGTGGTGTTGTACAAATAAAATAGATATACAATGATTAATAAGGGGTTAACTGTATATTTTCCTTATGTCAACCAAGTTTCAAGAGCTGGCTGCTGGCATATAGTAAACTCCAAAATTACTAGATGTTTGTAAGTTGGATGAATGGCATACGAAAACATTTAAGTTCCGCAATGCTATTTATACTGGCTAGATTTATTTTATTTTATATGTACCTTCACAAATCACAATTGTGTATTGTAATCTATACTGATTACACTGGCTTGGGATCAGCTTATAGTTTATCTCCATAGATGTATTGTTTTGTAATGTACAAATGACTGAAAGTTTTCTATTTTTAGCACATGCTTGTGTTAAATTTCAAAATATAGTTCATTTGCATTTTTTATTTTCAATTTGTTGTGATATCCTGGAAACTAGAGATTAAACTTTTAAGGCTCTTAATGCTATTTTCTATTACTGCCCTTACATTTTACAGCATGGAATTGATGGGCAACATTGCATTGCTGATGAGCATTACATACCAACCCTTTTCAATGTGAGAATCTTCTTTACAATCTATCTTTGCTTTTTTTTTTTTCCCTATTTCTCATTGTCTCTAATTGAATGTCCTTTAATTTACATGGTTTCAGATGGTTGATCCCAATGGCATTGCAAACTGGTCTGTAACATATGTAGATTGGTCAGAAAGAAAGTGGCATCCAAGATCATTTAGGCTTCCGGATGTTAATACTGCTCTCATGAGGAATTTAACTGTATGATTCTTCTTCATCTATATTTATTTTATTATTTACGGTACAACTTATTATCTTATCGGAAATAAGTACTTAATTGAATTAATGGTGGAAAGGAAAAAAACATTTAGTTACTCGTACGGAAAAGAGGATGTATTATAAGATTAGCTATGGTGTACAGTGTACACTGCTTAACCAGTTTTTCATCAATCTGTTATATAATACTACCTCCGTCCCAAAATAATTGTTCACTTTCCATTTTTTGTGATGATTAAAAATGAGAAATGAACAATTAATTTGGGAATGTATTTTTTATAGAGAAAGTGGACAACAGTTTTGGGACGGAGGAAATATATTTTATGATTTTGTATTAACTCTTTGATGGTATTACATTTATCAGTCAATTGATGTAAGTGTGCACTTGACAAGTGATGATAAGGTATGCATCCTTGATATCTTGAAATCATATCATGCTTGAAAGGTGCAGTTGAAAGAATTTCTAAAACAGTTTTATTCACATGGTCTTTTGCAGAAGCGAGAGACAACAACGCCTTGCATATGGAACGGAATCAGTCGACCATGTTACTTGTTCGGAAGAAAATTCCACCCAGAAACCATAGATAAATTATTGCTTCTTTTCTCCAATTACACTTCAATTTGATTGAGATGATTTTGACTCTAAATTCTTTGGTCGGATCAACAGTTGCCTTCGACCCCATTCACTACATCCTGGTTTCTCATATAGCTTACAAAGTTGTAAATTGCAGCGTTGGTAAGGCTTGAATGTATCCGGGCTCCATTTCTCGAATGCCGATGCCAACGGGTAGAGCTGCAGTTAGGGTGATTTGAGTCAGGCTGAGGCTAACAAGTTGTTAGTTGTGCCTTGCTGGGGATGGGTGGCTTGATTTTTATTCCCTTTTTTTCCCTAAATTTTTCCCTCTATTAGGTCTATTGTTGTTACACTTTTGAGACAATTATGGGGGATTCCTTTCAGTGCATTTAATGCTTGATCTTTGTAAAAATTCAAAATGTGAAGTTGCTAATGCAATGCAGCAGTAGTGACCTTTTTGCATCATGTTTTTTCCTGAAAAAAAAATAGCCCTCTACTCTAGTGGGGTAAGGATCTGGTTTGAATGATATTTTGTGTTTTCATTTCTTTATTGTTTGCCTTGAAAAGAAGAAAAATGGTTGTTGGGTTGTGGTTCAGCTATACATATATTTTCAGTATTGGTTTAAATGGTGAGGATTTAGACCAAGCAAAGCTTGAGTGAATGCTGTGGCTTTCAATAATGAAAAGAAATTCAGTCACAAAATATTCATTAGTTGTCTATGGGCAAATGGTAACAAATTCACTACTAATAGTGTACACTATAATAATTTAGCTGCACCAAAATTTGTTACAACATATATACATGGAATAGAAAATGATAAACCGTAAAAATTATGATACTTATTTTGGGAACGGATATAGTATATGCTAATAGATTTTGACTTTATAATAATAACTTTTTACTCTGTTCTGAAATGAATATCTTGTGTCACTTGAATTTTTGTTCTAAAATGTGTGTTAACTTTCATCTTCATTTTATTTTTATTATAAAAAGCTAGTTATATGTGAATTGTTAATAATAACTTTATAATAAGTTCTAGGCGGCGGCAAAACCCTAGGAGGCGGTGGCGGCTCCGCGGTTACGGCTCCTTGGCGGTGGCGGCTCCTCTAGCGTAGTGGTG
>JAYMTF010004881.1:0-12429 GCA_036897485.1 Pelargonium nanum | reverse complement strand
GTATATACTTAAAATAAGACACTAACCCGAGCATTGCCGGGTAAAAAACTAGTAAACAAATAAACAATACAAAATAAAAGCTCTTTCCTACCAAGTCAGGCATATCCTGTCAAAATGACCCAGACACACACACACATATAGAGAGAGAGAGAGAGTTTTGGAACAAAAATGAAACAATAATAGAAAAAGTAGTGAAAAACTCAAGATTAAAGCCAATATGCAGGAACCAACTGCCATGAACCTTGGAATGAGATAAAGCTCAGTCTTTTTAGACAGTAACCAGTCACAGGTAACTTCTCTATATGATCATTTATCTAGTCTCTTCACTCTTTACACTTGCTTTCTAGGCTTTATATTTATAGCTTATTCTGATGGGGATGCTTAATATAATAGCATAACAATCATATATATATATGTGAGGAAAAAGAATATAAGCCATGTTTTTTTTTGGCTTAGGCTAAGCCAAACCAATCATAACATCTCATTAAAATGTCACTCATACCCACCCAATGAATTTGTGGGAGCGGAGCGACCCGCCCAGATCCATAATTTTAATAAGGTGTCACTATTTCAGTGGTGACTTAGCCTAAACCAATTAATTCTTGGCTTAAATTCCTCATATAGTCATACTCATAAATATATATATATATATTATGATGATATATATACGGAGAGAAGAATCTAAGTCAAACCAAAACTGACACATCATTAATTATCACATACCCACCCCAATGCAGTTGTGGGGCGGAGCTCCCCGTTAAATCCATCAGTTTTTAAAGAGGTGTCTTAATTTGATTGGTGGCTCATCTAACCCAAAAATCTCTTGGCTTAGAGTTCTAGCACTTGATCTACGTATAATATAAAAGCAAAATTTACCTCAATAATTCCACCACATAGCCAGCCAAAAGATAGATAGTGATACAGTTGCTGTTGGCCAGGTTGAGTCTCAGGTGTGGACATAGCAATGCGTTTCAAACATTCATCCCAATCACCCAGTAAAAGGGGGCTTTCTTTGGTAAGGTCAGCCAAGGCATTGTGCAGACCAGATGTATGGTTAAGAACATGATGCACCTGAAGCAGTTAAACAAACATTATAACAGTGATTGAAAAAAGAGCTACAAACTTCAGGTGGTAATGAGATACATTTTACAAACATGGAAGGGAAGCTTTTTACCTTTATGAGATCTTTTCTATTTGAACCAAACTCTGGCCACACATTTGCAACATTTTCCTCAAGCCTCAGTTTTCTACAAGATAAATTGCTCAGAGATGGTATTTCATATCCAAATACAAATGCACAGAAGGTCCATTGGACTGCTTAAAGTAACGGGGCATAATTAAACCGTAGTTCAAGATTTGTAACTATAACAGTGTGTGATAGTATGTGACACTCACATTGAACCAAAGTGATATATAGATCTTAAGATTACGCAGCTCAGCCATATAAGAATGGCATGTTAATCAATTATGCAAAACATGCAGCATTCTAGCTCATAAATCCAGCTCCTTTGATACAATCTTTGGATGGCAAGGTATTTCAGATTTTTGTTTTCGTTGATTGAATCAATAAGAGAATAGTGCTTATTTATTTATTTTTTCCACCTGATATTTAGAATTGGAACCATCTAAACTAACTGCATTTCTGGAGATTTTCTAGCTAGGACATTGTAACATGAAACTAGGATAGGAAGAGCTACTTTCTAGAGCAGTTACCTTGCAAGATAACATTAATAAAACACTTACCCATTGTCAACCAGCCAATGTAACATTCCTGCCGTGATGCCCTTTGTTGCAGAAAATACAGGAAAAAGGCTATCAGGCTGAACTGGACGAGGATCATATTTACCAAGCATTCCAGCAGCTGTATCAATTACAACCTTTCCATCTTTATAGGCACATACCTGAAGAAAACATTTTTGAAATTGTTCAATATGAAAGAAAACTGGAAAAAATGTTTTACCTCCATCAGAAATATAAGTGACCAAACTTAGTAGTCATTTCATTATCATCAATAAGAATCTTAGTAAATATAGGTACTTTGTTCACCCAAAAATGCTGAACAAAATACGGGATGGGATAGTGCCAAGGCCCAAACCAGAACCAGGATAAAGCCCAAGCTAACTTGGCAGAAGGAGTCGGTTCTAAGGATTCAGTTTGAAATGATCCAGGGGTCACCCATGAGTTTGGTGCATGATTTTGTCACTACTCGCGTACAACACAACACCAAAATACTGGTCTGTTTTATTGAATGAGGACATAGGCATGCACCAAGCCTGTGGGAGATCCAGATTGTAGCATTGCAAGCATAAATCTCTCTTGAACAGTTTCACTCATTTTCGTGGAAATTTAAAGGATAGATGATAGATGATATGATAGAGAGATAAATGAAGTGAAGAGAGTCGACACAAGAAATATGTGGTTTGGTCACAAGGCCTACATCCACATCCAAATGCCCAAAGGGCTAAATATGTTCTCACTAACTTGCTGTATATTAAGTACAAAGGACCCAAATTTATAATGGAGGAGAAATACATACTAGGAAACACAAATTACAACAATCAATCTAAATCTCATCATTTGCTCTATCAAATCCTACTATTTACTACACAAACAAATCCAATCAAATCTCATGACAATGAAAAATTAGCATATTCCAACACTTCCCCTCACATGCAATCACGGTGTTCTATTTTTTCTTCTTGTGATTGTCACAAGGACTAAATAGTACTTGTCGAACTAGCCTCTTATGCACTTCCCATCTGTGCTTGTCGTCTACTCTCTCTGAGGTATTTATAATGAGAACAATACACAACAATAATAAAGGGTGGATATTCATAAAATTAAGGGAAAAAAATTGACTGCACTCTCGCCTTACACAATTCACGTATGTGCTTGTCATATGCTCTCTCAGGGATAAGAACAATATGCAACAATAAAGGATGGATATCCATAAGGTATACTGTAACAAAGACAGTGATTGAAAAACTCCGGCAATTTAGGCCAATAAAGGTTCCAACGGCAATGAAAGCTGCTGAAACATTCATATATGATATAGGGTAAAGAGATAAATGTTGTGAAGAGAGTGGACACAAGAAATGTATGGTTCAGCCATAAGGCCTACATTGACACCCAAATGCCCAAGGGCTAAATATGTTCTCACTAACATGATGTGTTAAGTACAAAAGACCCATTTTTATAATGGATAGGATAAATACATAGTAGGAAACACAAATTACAAGAATCAATCTAAATCTCATAATTTGCTCTATCAAATCCCAAATCAAATCATTTGATTTACTGCACAATCAAATCTTATGATTTGCTACATAATCCAACATTCTCTACGTTACTACCTGCACTGAAAGAGAGGTTATGAGAAAATAAATAAAGCTTAGCTGTGTTGCATACCTGAATTCCAAGTATTTTATCATCATTCCCCAACTCAACCAATAGCTGTCTTAGTTTGGCTTCTACACTGGAGAGGACAGGTGTGTCATAGATCCACTGTGAATTCATCACTGGCCCCTTGTTAATGCTTCTGAAAAGTGAATTCACAGATCAAGAAAAGTAAACAAGAAAAGTGAAGTGCTAAATGAGGCCACAAGAGATGAATCTCACCCTGCTAAAACAGATTCGGCAAATGGTCTCATGATATCTGTATAGACAATGTGAGCATCCATTGTGGAAGACAACCCTATATTCATATCACACAAGATTAAAGGTTTTTTTTTCTCTCAACAAGAAGATGTAATCAATATAGGTTTTTATAACAAACCTCTAAGAAGATTAAGGACCCGTGAAAATATAACAATATCACCAGGAAATGCATCAATCTGGAATAAAGCTTGTTATGATATTAAACACAGATTAAATACTAAAAATATATCAAATAAACTGTAACTTACAGGATTAAAGCGTTTAACTTCTTTCTCATTCAGCTTCATCTTTTCTTGTAAGACTTTCATATTTTTCTTTCTTTGTTCAGCGAGCGATTTTATGTTTTCCTTGACAAGATTCAAAAAATATAATTCAGTATGGTATAGTGTAGAAATAAATAATATCGAAAACAAATTTGAGAAGAACAAAATAAACACTCACTTTAGCTTCATTTGCTTGACTTGAGTTACGGAAGAATAGAGTTGCAACTTCCATAGCCTGCTCTGGCGCATCCAGACGCAACTTAAGTCCCATTTCTGACAAGGCAGATAGAAGGGCCACAAAGTCCCCCTGCGACAGAAGTACAACACATTTCACAATACAAAAAGAGTATATTGAAAATACCCTCAAACCAAAAGGAACATACCAATAGATTATTCAGTTTTGAGACAACTCGAGTCCTAAGTCGAAGTCCTTTGTGATATCCTAGATAAACCAATTTTCTATTTTTAAGAATTTAAATTTTCAGGAACTTTAAATGTAAAATATAGTTAGTACATAACTTTGTTTGTAATGCATTATCAGTTGTGGCTTGTAGTCACAGAATACTCTAAATTAGTTCATTCCTCCCAAACATCCCATATGATTAATTCATTTACGGTCGTCCCACTCTTTATGTGATGAGATATTGGCCAAATAGATAAAGTCATCAATTTAGTCTCACAGTACTCTTAATTTTGTTACCAGCAATGATTATTGGTGCTGATCAATTAAATTTTATTTCCGATGGATTGAGAGAATGATGGGATAAGGTAGTGTATGCAATATTAAACTAAACAAAATTAAGCAAGAAATTAAAAATTTGTTACTGAATAAGGAACAAGAAAAATGATCAGCCAACGAAATGACTCTTACGACACGCTACATTCTTGATACCAGATTCACGATTTGTATCGCGATTCAACAACAATGCAACAGAGCAATTAATTATGTTTGCAGGTTGGAAAATTTAATGTGCTCATGGATTCAATAATCGGACCAACTCTCCTAATGGTGCAACTGTACCACACTACCACCAAATGGGTTTAAAATATTGACAAACCTCAACAGCTGCCAAAAACATTTTTGCCAGAGCTTGTTTAATAGGAGTTGATAGTTCTTTTGTAAGCCCAAAGTCGAGCAAAACTGGGCGATGTGGAAGTTCCTTGCTCACAAGGAAATTTCCTGCAATTAAGCATCCAAAGAATTTAATAAGGAGAACCATATAATTCTTTAGCGTATAGTGTTTTGGAACTTATTGTCTATTATAGCAATAAAGTTTTGACAAATACTGAAAGAGTTCAGAGAGAGAGAGAGAGCGTACCAGGATGAGGGTCACCATTAAAAAAACCATCAACATATATTTGGTGGGCATAAGCACGAGTTATTTCTTCGACGATCTTTTGTTTGTTTACACCAAAAGCTTCAAGTGATTCAGTGTCGTTCAAGCGTATTCCATCCATATACTCCAGAATGAGGATTTTCTCAGTTGACTATCAAAGAAAGCAACATAAAGGAGAGTAAGATAAGTGGAATGCGAAGGCGATAATTTTCAATACAACTGAGAAAATCCACATGCCATACAAGGTGAACAGAATGAATGAAGAACGCTCCTTTTCCAATGTGCAGATCTTTCATGGCCGACTCTTAATATGATATATGACTTCTAGAGCATATAACATTTTCTAAACAAATTTATTGAAGTAAACAGAATATCATAGTGATAGCTGAAAAATCAATTCACAGTTTAGCATGGACGTGTAGGGCATCTGATGGAGGATTCTATGAACAGATAGACCTCAAATAATTTCCTTGGTGGAAAAATGTAAATAACAGAGCTCACTGATTTGAATTTGATCCATGAATCTTATATCTCGTAAGAATTCTTGATCTCTCACAGGACCTCTTCCAATTCAACATTGAAAATTTTGATTTGGATAAAACTATGTAGCTTCTCTTTAAAAATTAAAAATTAAAAATTAACTCATACTTTAACATGAACTATGACGTACAATTAACCAAATAAAAAACTCTCATATCCCCAAAACATAAAAGTTCTACCAGCTACCAATAGCAACCTACACTCTTGCTTGCAAATACATTCTATGTGAACCTTTAGCAAACTCTCCTTCATGTCAGGTTTGGGTCATTTAAAAAAAAAAAAAAAGTTTACTGCCAAATTGCCAATGCATTATACTTAAACTTCTCTATGGATCAGCTCTACAACATATGTTTCAAACTGACCCAGATCTCTCCTAGAAAAGATTCTTATTGCCCTCCATATAGAACTAGCATGACTTTTGGTTCAAGCAAGAGACTCATCATTTAAATAGTTTCTGTAGTTGAATAACGACACATTATTATTTTCTGTTAATTCAATAATTCTGACAGAGTGATCAAAACAAAAGTCAAAATTCAGTTGAGCAAATAGATCGATTTCTCTCTCATAAAATGTCCCTTTACCTAAACAATTATGAATTGAAGCCTATCCCTTATTCCCTTTTTCTTTCCCTTTCACTTTTAATAATCAAAGCTTCAAAAATCTTTAGCTTCAAGAAGATTATTACATGGAATATTCAAATCGAACACATATAATGATTATAATATTAATGTGCAAGTAATCCCCACTATATCATCAGCTTTTACAAATTTGTTATCATGTTGATCCATATGTCGTACGCAATCAAATTATTTTCTCAAGGAAACCATATTAGATTCATCTCAGTTCAAAACTTCAAATCTTGTAGCAGACATTTAGACTCCATGTAATAATTCTCAAAATACATGAGCAAATATGTTCCATGCACATTTATCATTACACTCATCACTGGGATCCTACAAAAAGATTCTTACAGAATACCTGGATTATGTCAGGAATCAAAACATCCACTCCTTTTGCTGAACTGTAATCATCAGATTTGTTTTTGCAGCCAAGATTTCTAGAAACTTTTCGTGTATTTTCTACAAACACAAAAGGAAGCATTCATAGCAATTACAAAAGGAAGCTAAAAGTGTAAAGTAGTCTTCAACAAAGACCAAAAAAACTGGGCTCACATCATGAAATCACAAAAGATTGGTGCTACGGAGGAATTTGCAGATTCAGAGATGGTACTATACTAGGATATTAGAAGGCCAATATCATACATTGATACACATCCAAAGAGTAGACAGTTCCAGTTATACAAATACTCACACCCAAGCAAGTCCTGACAGTGCCAGAGTGCCATTCAATCACTGTAACCACCACCTCTACTTTAATCAATAGTTCAACCTCCACGTTAAACTTCACAATCCACTATAGTCACCATGCTAAAATCCTAGATACCACATTCATAATCTTATCACCACAACCTTGACCATCATTAGTGTTAGTGTTACCACCGTAATAACATGATCATCCATCAGTGCTCCTTCCTTACAACACAAACACCAATCCATGCCATCTCCAGAGCCCCCAGGACATGACACCGAACACTACCAACATTACCCACTGTGCTGCCACTGCTATTGTGGCACCTATGCACAGGGACAGATCCAGAAATTATTCAGTGGGGGGGGGGGGGAAATATTAATTAAATACATTAATAATAAAATGCCATAGTATAGCCGATCAAAAATAATAATAAAATACATTAATAATACATTATTAGCCGATCCAAAAAAAATAATAAAATGAAATTTAATTCTTTATTAGTTGGGACTTTATGAGTCATATGTTGTAGTTTGTGGAGAACTAGTTAGCAGAGTAAAAAAATAATAATTAAAGAGGATAAAATGTCACTATCTTGTATCTAAAATACAAGCTCATTTAAGTGGAATCTGGTTAATAATAAAAATGGGTTAAGACCTAGTACAAGTCTATTTTCTTCTTGCTAAAACAGAATCCACTTAACTTGATATGGGACAAATTTAAAATTTAGAGTAAATATACAGTTTTTTAAGGAATTAAAGGCATATTCATATTAACTAAAATCAGTTGCTACCACTAGTCCTTCATGGATCCATCCCTGCCTTATGTAACCTCTACATGTAAACATCCTAAAACCAAATACTCACATAGTAGCAACTGCCGCCAAACTAGCTATCACTAGGCCAATTATGAGCACTGCTGCCACCACTCTTATTATTGTTCTCATCTCCAAAGCTGCGATTGCAGCACCTGATCCCTTCATCACAACCACCTCCGGCCGAACCATCCCGTTACTCTACTAATTCATTAGGCCTAATATTTTCCTACAAAGTATGTGATCTTGAAAGGAGAAGTTTAAATGGCATTTGTGCTAGATTCATCAGGTGACCTGGAATTTTTTACACCCAAATGTTTCAAGCATCACAATTCCACAATTGAAATTGTGAGATTGAATCTTATTGGGTGGGATTGGGAGTTGTGAGAAAAGAGAGCTACTCCATGGTTTGTAGCTTGCTTTCATGATAGGTCTCCCTTCAAACAAAATAAATAAAAAAACAGTGCCCTTTCTTCCAATTGCAAACAGTTGACAAGAAAGTATTTTCATTTAAGAATTCTCATAAAGCTGAGAATACCTGCTTCATGATTGAAGTCAAGTTCTTTGGGAGCTTCTTTGCACCATTCATCTATCATGGGATTAAAGTCATACTGTGGTTCTGCCCAAGCTATCCAGTCAACAATCGATTTCGCATTCTTCAAGTCCTGTGGTAAACAGTACAATCAAGTTAAATAAAAAATGACTACAATTCTTTTATTTTATCCCTACATCTCACAGAGTTCAGCATGTATAACCTCCAATATGATTGCTTTGATGCCCTCATGTTGAACTTTCACAACCACCTCCTGCTCATTGATAAGAGTCGCGCGATGGACTTGTGCTATCTGGATTGCATAAAATTACCAATCCATAAAAATATCCCTGCAAGTATCACCTTCGCTAAATGCTGAGAGGAATAATGACTCCTACCAACTACAGTGTAAGGATCCTTACCGATGCTGTAGCCAAAGGAGTTTCATCGAAATAAGAAAACAACTCATCAATAGTTTGCCCCAACTCTTTCTGTATAGTCTGACAGATCTGTCAAACAAGAATTAAAAGTCTACCATTAAGCATCTAGAATCTTAAAATTGTAGAAAATGTGCATGTTAAAATGGATACTAAATTCTCACATTATATAAGATGAATAAGCTATACATACAATGATGGAATTCAAACACTACTAATAAGGTTGACCTTTTAGTAGTGGGAGCTCAAACCATTACTTGTAGCCTAACATTTTAAATTAGCAGGGTATAAAAGCAGGTTTTGATCATGCCCTTGACCGGCCCTCACACATAAGGGGGAGTGTTGTAATGGTGAGTGGTGGCTAGTCCCACATTGAAAAAACATAAGATGAGAGTCAATAAAAAGAAAAATGTGAGGCCCGCACATCACTACTGATAAGATTTAACATTTTAGTGAAGAAGAAGAGGGGTGGACTTTAAGCTTGGAAGTCCAAGCCAAATCTGCTAAACCTCACACGTGATGGGGAGTGTTGTAGTGGTGACTAGACCCACATTGAAAATATATAAGATGAGAGCCAATAAAAAGAAAATTGTGATTCGCACATCCGTACTAATGAGGTTGACCTTTTAGCAGAGAAGAAGAGGGGGTCGACCTTTTAGGCTAGGAAGTCCAAGCCATTATATGTAACCCAACATTTAATATTAACATTACATTGAAAAAATATAAGATGAGCCAATAAAAGGAAAAATGTGAGGCTTAGACGCGAGGAGAGTGTTGAAATGGTAACTAAAGTCACATTGAAAAAATATAAGATGAATAAGGTAGACATACCATATTACAAAGGTTGATCTTTAAGTAAAGAAGAAGATGGAATAGACCTTTTAGCTTTGGAAGTCTAAGCCATTATATGTAGCCGACATTCAAAAATAACATTACACATATATATACCCACACTCACTCACTCCTAGAGAATGAGAGGGAACAGGATAGTAGTACAATGGTACATATCCACATTTTCTGATAAAAAACTAGCCACATAATCTCGCTTAATACAAGAGGTGATGCAACGAAATAACATGACAACAAAAACTTCATTTTTGTTGATTAAAATTAAATAAATAAAAAAATTAACCTCATCTAGGGGTCTTGGAGGAAGTGAGTCTTGCAACTGTTTGAGAAGGGATATATATGCTGGAGGAAGCACATCAGCCCGTGTTGATAGGTATTGTCCGAGTTTCACCCATAAGCCTTCCAACTCGACTATCAAACTGAGAACACGCTTGGCATTGCGCTCATGAGCCCTTTCCCATAGAAGAGCTCTTTTAGATTTGATAGTCAATTTCTCTCTATGTTGAACGGCCTTCAATGATACCAATTACTTAGAAACATAGTTAATGAACATAAGATATCAAATAAGTAAACAGAAACCATGAGTTTTACCTTATAATCCAGGTAGACTACCAAAGCCATTGAGAATACCCTCATGCGTCTTTTGTATATGTTTCCCCATCCCATCAGATGTGGCTGGGTTTAAGACAGGATCAAGAAAAACCAGGTACTGAGAACTTTGCTGAAAAAAGAAAAAGGAAAAGATGAAAAAAGGGACACTCTACTCTGAAAAATTAAACTTCATGGATGAGATTCAAGCAAAGTTGAAAAGCAAAACTAGCACAAGCTTGCCAGAATATATCTAATAGTGTAGAGTGTAGACTACTGTCTGTCAACAGTAAATCTCAAACTAAGGAAGACGCAAACAACATGCACCAAAAATATATTATTTTTTTTAAGTTAAAATTCAAAAGAGGCAAAGACTACTTATTAACTAGCAAGGGACCTCATATCCACTCAATGTGGGACAAGTTCAATATAGATTTTCGACTCGTCCAGTTGTAAATGTTCAAGAAGGCTAGTCCACTAGCAAAAACCTCCACAACCCACCCTTGGCAAGAATATTACAAACAAAAGGACACTCCTCCCATATAGAACCCAACCAAGTTTTCTCCGTTTTGAGGATTAACTACAAACAAAATTCCACCACAGTACAACAATATCTGAAGTAGCCGCATGTTAACACCTTGCACGAGTATCTCTTTTACAATCAGATCCACCAAGTACTTCATATCCTAATTCTCAACTTAATAAAGGAAAAAAAAGTTACTTGACCACAAATTCTCTTTACTCTCAATACAATCTATGAAACGCAAGAGAATTGGTGTGATGATACTTAATTGGACCCTCAAATTCACCATTTAATGAAGCAAATTACCAATTCCACACAAACATTCATTAAAAATTGAATTGAAATCGACGTCATCTTAACAATCGACCAAAACTTTATCAAACGTAGAATTCATACTGCATATGACATTGTAGACGCGTCAATCGAAATTCGATAAAATTCATAAGAAATTGCATCAATTCGAGCACAAGAAACGGAAATTGAACAACAATTAATAAACAGATGAGATTAAATTAGAAAATAAGAATCGGAGAAATCAAAGCAGAGACTGACCCCAAGTGTACCGAACCAATGTGTGCGAGCGAGAGTGAGAGAGAAAGAGCAGAATCTGAAACAAAATGTGCTGATACGATCGGTAAGTGGTGTCGTTTTGGGTAGAATCCTCGTGCCTTGTTTGTGTGTGTTGCTGGATGCTGACCAGACCAGTCAGTCACACGAAAAGTATTCTATACAGACACGCGGCAACGACTATGTAGCCAATCAAGGATCGAAACGTAATCTGTACGGGACACGTGGTGAGCTTTCACCGATGGTTTTGTGGACAGTCATGTATGGTTCGCTACATTGCGGACGAGTTGTTGAGAGTTGCGTGGCTTAAAATGGAGCAGAATATTTCATGCCTTGAATTTTCCGGCTTACGTACGCTGTTTTTCTTTATTTATTGCAATTGGTCAAATTGAACGTAAATACTTGCAAGTTAAGCTATTAGTAACCACTAACCACTACTCTCAATTTCTTTTTTCAACTACTCATCTTTTGTTTTTACATTTTAAAAAAATAATTAAATCCCTTCCACTCAAAATAATTGTCAAATTTCTCATATCTATATATAAATTATTACAAATTAGTTATGATTGATTTTTTACTTATGTCTCATCTAATTCTTATACCCTAACAAATTCATATGTTCTAGCTATCTTATGTTAAACAAGTTATTACACTTAAAAAAATAACAAATTATTTTAGACAATATTGTTTTAAGAAAGTTGATCCACCTTGATCTAATTACTATGTCTCTTTGTGTTTTTTCAGGCTTGCTCTAGCTTTATCCGTAATTAGGGTTTATCCATTACATTATATTTACACTAGGAAAAGGTTAAAAACAAGGGATAATTACTAAAAACTATTCTGTCTAATACATATTTTACAATGGATTACTCTTAACTTTATTTCGTAACTTTTGACTACCCTAAACTTTCAAATTTTGATTCCGTAGGTCCTCCGTCCGTTAAATGAGCAAAATGACCAAAATGTCTTTTGTCATTTTAACTTTTGACTACCCTATACTTTCATATTTGTGTC
>JAYMTF010004880.1:0-12431 GCA_036897485.1 Pelargonium nanum | reverse complement strand
CTAAAATAAATGCATTTTTTCTCTAATAATCAAACTAAGAAAAACCACGAACTGAGCAATTAATTAGACATATATAATTTTTGTGGACAAATTTTTGCAGTGAAATGTTTGTATTTCACATGTGAATATGCTCCAGTGTTTAGTTATTTTGTTCCTAATATTTTAATTTTCATGATAATTTTTAATAGAAGCTATGTTTGGTTGGATTTCTAATTAAAGGGTGCACAATTTTTTTTTTCGGGTCTAAACTAAGCTATGTTTGGTGCACAATTTTTTGTTATTTGTTGAATAATTCAATGAAAACTAGTTATCCAGAAAACCATTTTTTTAATGCAAAACCATTCTTATAAAGAGATAGACAAATTAACAATCATACTTGATAATTTTCTTGAAATTCAAATTATTGTTTTCAAAATAACTACAATTTTCAGTGTAAAATATATATCATAATAATACAAACAAATTCAAACTCAAATTTCATTCCTTTATAGACAAGCGGTACTATATATTAAAGCCCGAAAGGGCGAAAATAACAAGTACAAAGGAAGGGAGAGAAGCCACCCGAAAATAAGTACAAACTACTAAAGACAAAGCAATGTGGCTCAACTTAGTGAGGACCAACGTACAAACTCTTTTATCTTACATTTCCCGTTACATTTTTGTAAAAAAAATATAAAATAAAAAATAAAAATAAAATAATTGTTGTTTACAAGTTGATCACATCTTTCTTTCTATCGAGTTTCTGAATTTTCAGTTTTTTTTTTCTTTTTGTTGGATGAGGATGACCATATTTAACCTCTTCTGCATTTATTTTCCCAAATATTAATACAAGTGTAAGTGAGAAGAACAGTATGGAGTCCCACCATTGTTGCAAAGACTTGCTGGGTGTATTTGAAAGATATAGCTTGCTTTGCTTACGGTATGAATTTCAAAAGAGAAATACGAGCAAACTTTTAGAAGTTGAAAAAAGAGACACAAGGAGAGAAGCAATTTTGTCCATTTGGTAAAACAGAGAGTCGGCCCACATAGCATTTATAAAGTTTGCAGTTTTTCTAACAGTCGAGGGTAGTTTAGTCGAAACGTGTAAAAAGGTGTGGATTTATACATTTGTGGTTTGGATTTATCACCACCCTTAATTTGTGCCTACTTTCTTTTCTCATTTTGCTATCTTTCAACTTCTTACTCTTTATACATTTATTATCCTCCTTACAATTGAACATAAAAATAAAATCTTGAATTTGATGTTGTACGCGTCAATCACAACATAAATGTTAAATGTATATACTGTACATCGACATAAACTTTGTGTAAACTTGACAATGCTTGTGAAACGTTTTATCATTCTTCAACTTATATATTAAATAAGATGCATATAGTGACATGGATTTTTACTACTAAAATTTTAAAAGGTCAACCTTGTTAGTAGAGTTTCACTTGCACCATTAAATCTAGTCACTTTACCAATATGAGACACTTTTAGTCACCACTCCAACACTCCTCTCACGTGCAAGTCTCACTTTCTTTTTTTATCGTGGACTCGACACATGCGCAATCAAGAGTCTTCTAAATCAATATTTATATATTGTTTGCCATGCATTTTTCTGTCGTATGTTTATTTTTACTTCCAACTCTTTTCTACAAATCTTGTTTAGATGTTGAAATATAACATGTGGTGAAAAGGGAATAGAAAAGTAAGAAAGAAAGCAAAATGATGAAACACTAGAAATGGAAAAGAAAATAAAAAATAAAAAATGGATATGGGCAATTGGGTAGAGGTGGATCCCACCACCTCACCCACCCATCCACACATTTTTACACTACTATTTTATTTGTTAATTGAGAAAAAGGAAAGAAGCAAACGCGTGAGGAATTGAAATGAAAGAAAGCAATGTGCATTGTGCACACACACACTATTTTAAAAAAGAAAATAAAGAAGGAATAGGAATAGGAATAGGAATGGGTCAATTACAATTAGTAAAGGAAACAAACAGATCCCACAAACAACACTGCATGTGAATTGTGATGATCTCTATTAAAATATCAACCACAACACTGCATGTGAATGGGTCAACAATATGATTCCATTTTCATGTTACTATACTATACTAATCTATTTCTTTTGCTTCTTCTTTTTTTCTTCTTTTTTATGTGAACAATGTGACACTATTATTGAGTTTAGTCCCACTTTATATACTCCCTCCACCCCAAAATGAGTGTCCTGTTCGTCTAAATTTTTTGTCCCAAAATGAGTTTCATGTTTCTATTTTTAGGTTATTATATTATTGTTTTTCCCATATTACCCTTATCACTTATGCACTAAAGGAATACATAATCTGAACTGCACATGGGATGTATGAGGGAAAGTGAGGGTAATATTGAAAACACATTAAATTATCTGGCTATTCTTAATTTTTACAAAAAATGGAAACAAGACACTCATTTTGGAACGGAGGGAGTATATAAATTAAACCACAGCACTTCCCGACTTCTTCGTGTGTCTACACGCAAAAACAATAGTTTGTGTATAATATTTGCTACGTGTTTACTGTTTAGTGTTTAACTATTAAGTGGACATAAAACCTAATATTAGGTCAATAATTGAGACCTAATCATTTCTTAAGATTTCGGATTCTACAAGTTACATCGGGAACAAAAAAGCTACCATTTGTGGTTGCTTGTTTTTGCTACTTTTTAGTTTCTTTTGGGCATGATTTGGCAGGATGGTGATGTGTTCCATTTAACTCTTAATTAAGAGTTTTGGATTGTTTTACTGTATTTTTTTTCTTTATGTACATTATAGTTTGTTGTTAGATATTTAGTTAGGCCGTCTCAAGAATTTCAAGGACCTTTGTGTTAAAAATAAAATTTGGATCCCCAAATTTTTTAAATCGTAAATTGAAATCAATTAGTCAATTACATATATAATTCATAATTTATAAATTGTTAAACTTAAGAGTAAAAAATGGATTAAAAATAATATTTGATTCACTGAGACAAAAAAAATAGCAAAGACTTTTTTTTATAGACGACGCCATATGCAATCTATGATTTTTAAGAATGCAACCGACTGAAGACTGCAATTAAACCAGATTAAATCACTTGGTTTTGATTTTATCTCTAAAACGACCAAATAAAAACAAATTTACAATTTCGAACATTTCTCAAAACCCAATTAGAGCCCACAAAAATTAAGTTTTAAAATTAATCACATATCTATGTTCGTAAAAAAAATCACATATCTAAGCTTAATAAAAGACATTCGATTTAAACTATAATTTCAAATTCAATCGGAATATGAAAGTGTTTTGGTAATGAGGGTAAGGATCCTAAGCCAAGAATTATTTGGCTTAGACTAAGCCACCAATGATGTTATGACACCTCATTACAAATCATGGATGCGGGCGGGTCGCTCCGCTCCCACCAATTCACTTGGGTAGGTATATATAAGTGAAATTTAATGAGGTGTCATCACCTCATTAGTTTGACTTAGCTTAGCCTAAGCTATAAAATATTTGGCTTAAATTTTTTTTCTCTTTGATAATTGCTAGATCTATTTATAATAGTTTATTTCCGTCCCGGTCTTGATTCGATTTCGACTCGGTCGGTTTCAATTTCCTGACACGGGATCCCCTGACTTTGGAGGGGCCTGTGCAATTGCTCACTTGGCACACCCCAATAGCCATGAATATTAAGGTGGGTTTATCATAGAAGTGGAAGAAGAAAAGGTTGTCTCGCAGATTTTGTTGAAATTGATTTTTTTTGTGTGTGTGTGAACAAGAAAATGTTATCTAAAAAAAGTAAATCTATTTGCATCAAGCGTGGAACATGCATGCAAGGCTTTTGAAAGAGACAAGAATGACCCACCATTTGTTAATGGTCAATTCGTCTCGTGGAAGTGGCAAACTACATCACGCTTCACAATCCAAATTGTGCATGTGATTCATAAATGTGCAATCTCATACTAATTGCTTTTATTTCTCATTTTTAAAAATAATTTATAATGAGAAATCCAAGAGGTCAGCTCTCATCACACCAGCTTTGACAATGATGCCTCCACCAATCACTGCCTTCTTCTCATCTTATCGTTTCACCAAACCAACATCTCATCATCATTCAACTTAATTATAATTAGCAATACCAAATCACCAATCATGGAAATATATGAATTGGATTTCATATAATATAAATACTTGAGGTTTAATAATTGGAATCTTACAAATTTAGTTTACTTACACAAAGTAATTGTAGGATCAATACACTGTTAGATCTAATGTATAGCTGCAGCTAAATCCCTTACAGCTAAACAGAAAATGGCAGCTTTGAGCTTCAGGCTGTGAAGCAGGAACAACAATTGATCTTGTTCAACAAAAATTGTACACTCAGCATTGGAAGTGTTGTGGTGATTGACCTGCCAATCCCAGCCATGCCTTGCTCTCAGCTGCCTTTTGTGAAGGAGATGACCCAACTGGACTGTTTGATTGGTATGGTTTTGCAGTAATCCTGTTCAGATCCAACAAAAAACCTCAATCAACATCTTGCACAAAAAAAGATTGATTTCAATGAAGACTAATCTCTATCAGAAACTGATTTTTCTTAAATCCATTTTGACACCAATTGCTCTACACTCACGGGTAATTCCAATTCAAAACATGGGTATATATGTTCTAAAATGGTTTCTGAATGCCTACCTATCTTTTCTCTTCTCCAAGAATCGGTGGAGTGAGGCTCGTCTAGCGATTGGTAAATCTGCAATATTGAATGTGAGAACATGTTAGACAGAGTTTCTCAAACAAATAATCTATCTTTGAATCAAATACGGGAAAAGTAAAGGTAAATTACCACAAACAACAGCCTGAGGGGGTCGTTGGGCGTTCTCTTGAACCAAGTTAGTGTTGAAATTGGGAATAACATTTGGGGTAGGAGGATTCAAATTTCCAGCATCTGATGGATTCTTCACGGGGTTAGAAGCAAAGGGAGTCGGTTTCAGGAGGCTTCCCTTGCTTGCTAAGAGCATGACCTCCTTGGCCTTATCGGCTGGAAGATCATCGAAAACAATCACTTTCCCACCATAGAATATAGTCATTTGTGCAGATTGAGGCTCAACGGTAGCTGGTTTAATTACCCTGAAAAGATGAATAAACTCAATTAGGCATCTAAGTAAACATTTAACTAATGTTATTGTTCAACAATTTGAATTTGAATTGGCTATTTCCCTATTATAATAGTAGCTTGCACTACTTTTTTTTTTTTTTTTAAAAGTAGTGGCTTGCACTACCTGAATTAGGAATTAACAATTGTGAAAATAATACATATCAAAGAGCTCATAGGTCACCTTGAATCAGCCATTTTCTGAACATCTTCCTTGGAAACAGGGGAGACGAAACCAGATTGTTGAGGAAACAAATTCATGGTGGTGGCTGCTGTTGCTGTCGGAAGCAAAAGAGACAGTTCTGGTGTCCCTGCAAATCAAAATCACATCAAAAGTGAGAAACAATTCAGATTTCTTCCCTTGATTAAAAAAAAAAACTCTGCAAATTGCAAATAGTTATTCTAGAACAAGCAATTGGCATGTATTGATTCAAAAACCACAATCTCAATAGTACTGATTCTACAATTTCATTTTTCAAAACGAAAAACTACTGAAAAGAGAAGAACACTCAATCATCTACGTTCGTTGACATATTTTCCAAATCGGTACAGTCCAGATTTCGTGGATCTATAATCTACCGAATCAAGTTCTCTCCAATTTCGTAAGCAAGTAAAATACTAAAATCAAACTTGTAATAAACAGCTTCCTTGTTCTAAAATGTACGAAAAAGGACAAAACAAATCTATTCTCTTCGTCTTCCCGGAAACCAAACAGACCGGAAACAGCAAATACACACCAAATCGGAAAATAACACCAAAAACGGAACAGAGATTTAAAGCAAATCGAAAAAATCGACATACCAGGCGCTGGCTCGGTGCTGCATGTCATTCCGAGGCTGAGACCGCCAAAAGAGCCCTTCTCCTTGAGGTACTGGCTCAACATGGAACACTTCTGCGAGAAGCTTGGCTTGTCCATAAACCTCACCGGCTTCTGGTACGAAAAGTCCGACGAAGTCGACATGGTTTCCGGCGAAGCAGAGGAGAGAAAATCGGAGAGTCTGTGATGAAATTGTTGTGGAAGCTTTGAGAAAAAATGGTGTGTGAGAAATGCGGCTTTGGGTGCTATTATGTACAGAGGAGAAAGAGAAAGAGAAGCATCTGTATCTGTTCCTGTGAGGATTATATTATTATTTAAATTAATTTTTTGTGGATTTAAAATAAAAACACGAGGAATATATGGGTGTTTAATTTCAAGACCTGGTTTCCGTGTAGCTTCCTCCTACCGACTCTCTCGGTAATTAACTTTATTTTATTGGGTCATTCAAAAAACACGTGTTCTTTTTGGTTTCTTGTGAATGTAATTGGGTCGTGACGGCGTTATCTTTGTCTGCTACTGTGGACCTCCCACGTTTGGACTTTGATGTAACGGAGTTACTAAAAGCTGGGTAGTGTTTGGCCTAATTTTGGTAGAGTGTGATTTGTGTGTAACTTTAAGAGCTTGTTTGGTAATAGCGCTATGTAACTTTCAAGAGCTTCATATCATGAACAACATTTTTAGAATATAATAGCGTCGTGATGGTTGAAAATAACTCGAAGTCTATTTTCATAAAACACAAATCGAACCACTATGAAGCTAATTTAACAACATAACAATCGTGCAACTCTTTCCATTAATCATAGATTTTGGGGGCAATACGAGTTTATTTCACAAACACTCACAGTTTCTCTCTTGTTGCTTCCTAATTGTATGAGTTAATTTGCGACTTTAGAAAATAACATTTTCAGTTCATTATGGTTGAAAGTTGCATTTTTCACCAGACAAGTGAACTCGTTGAAGTTGTTATAATGTTGATGCGACAACTCCTGAAAGTCACGGGTAGTGTTACTAAACAAGCACTTAGAAAAAAAAATTGATCCTCCGTGCTTCTTCTCATTCCCCATTCACAAACACCTATCATCGTCTTCCTCACAATTTAATTAAAATACATGATGTTCCATTTTGTTTTCAAATTATATATCTTATTTTGAATTGGAATTTAAACTAATTTGTATACATAGTTGATAATCAAACTATACATGTTTTTTCATTTTGAACCCAAACTATAATATTTTAGTTTGAATTAGTTCAATTTGCACCAATCTCATCAAACTAGATTGACTTGGTAATTTATGTTTTGGATAATTTTTTGTTGATGTGACGTTAAAGTAAGCTTAGTTGACTGAAATGACAAATTTAGATCGACATGATTTTAGATTAAATTTTTTTTTTGATGGAAAATGGAACTTTCATTAAATCAAAACATACTCAAAGCCTGAATCACCACCGGAGGACATTCCGGGGAGACCCAAGAACAACGAACAGGCACAGAATAAGCAGCTCTAGCAATCCTATGAGCTACAACATTCGCTGATCGACGAACAAAAGAGAAAGAAACTTTCTCAAAAACCGACAATAAATGACAACAATCGCTAACAATCAAACCATAAAAGCTATTCATTTCGGACCCTATCTCGAGATCCGAAATTACATGCTTCGCGTCACCTTCAACCACCACATGCCGCCAACCCAGATTTTTAAGCCAAGATAAAGCCTCTCTAAAAGCCATAGCCTCCACCATTGATGACGAACCAGCAGCCATCTCCCACCTCCGGCAACCACCACCCAACACACGCCCATCACTGCTTCGCAACACCCAACCCGCACCGAAACCACGTTGCCCAAACACTGCTCCGTCTACATTAAGCTTAACCGAGCCCGGCTCCGGTCGAGACCAGCAAAGCGGAGCCACCACACCAGCACAAGCCACCACCCTCAAACCCAACCCTTCCTCCACTTTACAAGCATTAACCCACCCCAACCTTGTCTCATCCGCCACCTTGATCACCACCTCCGGCAACAACACCCTCCTCTCCCACACAGCCAAATTACGCCGACGCCACAAACTCCAACCAATATACAGAGCCTTTGATTTAAGGTCACCGGCCAGCTTGTCCTCCACCATTTTAGCCCACTCCCACAACGATGAACAGTTTCGAACCCAACCCACCAACCCGACTCGCCTCCAAACTTCGCGAGCAGCAACACACTCCAAAAAACAATGATCAATTGTCTCCGGCATCAACATACAAACCGGACAAACATCCTCCACCTCCACCCCTCTCAATTTCAATCGAGCAGTTACAGGTAAACAATTAGACATAGCCTTCCACCAAAAAACTTTTACCTTTGGTTGAATATTCTCATTCCACAACCATCTCCAGATCTTGGCAGTGTCATTGTTCACAAGTTCAGGTCTGAGCCATCGATAGGCACTCCGAACCGAGAAAGAACCCCGATCCTCCCATTTCCAAAACCATCGATCCGGTCTCTGAACATAACCCAATGGAATTTTCAATATTTCCTCACGAACCGCATCCGGAAATAAAACACGAAGTCGAGGTTCGTTCCAATCTCCTCCACCACGAACCATTAACTCATTCACACTAGCATTTGCATCTAGAATTCTAGGCACACAATTCACACCTTCCCCATTTCCAAGCCATCTATCATGATACACTCTTATTGTACGTCCATCACCCACCCTCCATCTACAACCAGCAAGGAGTAATGGTTTAGCCTCCATAAAAGACCTCCATGTATAGCTTGGGTTATGTCCCAAATCTGCTTCCAAAAAAGTTCCATTCGGAAAATAGCGCCCTTTAAAAACACGACTAAAGAGTGAATCCGGGGATGTCACAAGTCTCCAACCCTGCTTGCCAAGTAAAGCAACATTGAATTCCCTTAAACTACGAAAACCCAACCCACCCGAGCTTTTGCTATGGCACATACGAGACCACTCCTTCCAATGAATCGCCCGCTTCCCTTCACCTTTCGATCCCCACCAAAACCCATTCCAAACTCGTTCCAAGTCATCACTAATTCGTTTAGGAAGAAGATAGACACTCATTAAATACGTTGGAAGCGCTTGAGCAACTGATTTAAGCAACACTTCTTTCCCGGCAGCAGATAACATTTTACGATTCCAACCTCCTACACGAACGCGAGCTTTATCCAGCACATAATGAAAGACGTTGACCTTCTTTTTACCAATACCAATTGGTACACCAAGATAAGTACCCAAACCTGCCACTTCTTGAATACCAATGGTGCCACAAATAGCATTCCGGATTGCCACATTCGTACTCGGACTAAACACAGCGGAAGATTTGCTCATATTTATCTTTTGACCCGAAGCAAGCTCATACTCCACAAACACCCTCTGAAGCCGACCCACTTCCGACATTCGAGTCCTACAAAACATCATTGAATCATCCGCAAATAATAAATGCGAGACACGGGGACAATCACGAGCAACCCGACAGCCAACAATCCCACCCGATCTTTCCTCCCGTTGAAGTAAACTCGACAACCCTTCCGCACAAAGGAGAAAAAGATATGGAAATTTAAAATACTCAACTTCTTTTCTTTAATATATCATTGCTTAACTAATGGATTTCAAACATTTAAATAACTATCTTTGACAAAGATTTGACAAACAACCCTAGAACATAATTAAATATTCAACCCTTTGTACACTTGAGCTATGGTTATGCAGGCCTTATGCTCAAACCACATTATTTAGCCGCGAAAATTCGATTTTTTTGGTTTGAAATTTTTCGAATTTAGATTTATGTGCTAAATATGCGGGTCATGAGCTCTATCCAATCAATACTCATCCTGATTTTGACTCGAGACCGGACCATTTATCGTGACCCGAACTTGTAAATTTATGGTTCAAATTGTCCGCAATCGACTCTAACACTATCTTATTATGTTACCTCTAGTTGTTTCATTTATATTTCTTCCCCTTGACATCTAACTTTGAACATGCTTCCATGTGACATTTTTTCCCTTGGAATATGTCACATATTTTTGAAAACAAGAACAATTAGTTTCTTATTAGACCCAACCACATGTTTTCGAAAAACTCAATTCTTATATTTGTGGGTTCGAATCACCGACCAATATTCGAATCATGTCTTTCTAATTGTATATGGGTCGGGTTGGGCAAATCTATGCGAACCTGCGTATTTTGATTTTGAAACGTAGCCCTACCGGAAGCCCGATCATACCTGCACATCCTTTGGGTGGGTTTCATGTAAGTTTGTACAATCCGAATCTCGTAAAATTTGACCCCAAAACTCAAACAGAAAGATACATGTAATTATAGGGAGTGTCCTATTAACTAATTTAAATGTAAAAATCTTTGAAATGTGAGTTTGTGGGGCCCATAATACTCTATTAGACATGCGGATATGCCCATGCAATAACGTGATTGTAAATTTTCTATATATATATTGGTTGTTTTAAATTTTCTATTACTAGTTTAATAAGTTAATAAAATTGATTTAAATAATGTAGGGACTTTTGATGAATTTATAATTCAAACAAAGGAAAAAAATATACATAACAGTGTGTTATTGATTTGTTCATACACGACTAACTGTGCAGGACTTAAAAAAAATTGTGTGTTTTTTTATTAATTAATGGACCAAATTCTATTCAAAGTAAATAATTGATGACTTATTTTTTCAAACTTAGTATCTGTCATAAATATTACAAAATGTTTATATAAAATGATGTATTAACCGATAAAATATTATATATAAATAGTTTAGTCAAACTACTATCGATTAGTTTATAAACCTATAAAAGAATAATGATATAATGCACATGATGAATTACTATTTTTGTCTACCATTATTATTACATGAATTATTAATGATGTGTACATTTGATTAGAAGTCACTATGACACAGTTTGAGTATGTGTTTATCACAATTAAGTGCAGTTGTTAGAAACAAAATATTATTTGAAAACCTAATTCAAATTTAAAATTAGACACGAAGAATTAGAATCTTTCTTTGTAATTTTGAATAACACTAAAACTAAAGAGAAAATGAGAGTAACAAATTGTCAACAAAGAAGATGCGTTTATCCTCGCAAACACTTGTCGTTGATGCGTCGTCTTGCGGCCAGACATTGATGGTGATGACTCTCACGTTGACCTATGAGCCTACTCTCAGGATGTATACCTCCTCGAGCACCCAATTAAACATAGGCTTCCACCTGCCAAATGAGTATAATTGAGGTAACTCAAAGTCTTTATAAGTGTAAAACGTGTCATATTGTTGTGTTTGGTTGAGGAGGGAGTGGCCCACTTTCGATGTCTCACCCTTGGTCCGCTTTGATAGTTTGCCCTTATCCTGAGGACAAAAGTCTTTGTAAATAAGACCGTAGAAACCAAAACACATAATCCTATTTTTAGTTGAGAAGACCTTAACTTTGTTGCACTATGTCTTGTCTCATCCCCTTGAACCAGGCTTGCCTTAAAGGCCCAAGGTGGAACTCGGCCCCTTGGAGCGAGCTTGCCTCTCTAGTTTTTAAACTTAACTAGTGAGAACCCCGTGCGTTGCACGGGTTAGTAAAAACTTGAAATAAATATATATTATTAATTTAATTGAAACCGAGCATGTGTGAAATTTAGTTTAAATTTGTTGAAATTGTAAAACAAAAGTTAGAGTTACAAATTACAAAACTAAATAAAGATAAGATGTAAATGTCATATTCCAACTATGTGTAATAGCGTTTAAACTTAAAATCACAATTACAAATGACATTATTTCAAACTTGTAATTCATTTGTTCATGGAAATTATTATTTTTAAGATACATGTAAAGAAAAGTAAAGGAAAAAAAAATTCACATTGAACAAAAGATAGTGCAAACGTCCCACATCGGAAACTCTTAAAAGAATGGAGTGAGAAGTTCATATATAAATCGAACTTTTGTCCCACATCTGAAAAGTGAAGAAGTAATAGAGTTTCTATAAAGCCTATTATACCTATAACATTTTAGATAAAGTGTAGTAATAAAAAGTTTATTGTACATATACTTATTACTATTTGTCATAGTAAAAACTATTATTAATTGTTATAAGTTTTTTTTTTTTTTTGAAATCAAACGGAGAATTATATTAATTAATCATATCATCCGTACATAACTGACCCAAAGGAATGAGGCCATGAGGCCCGATCCAGCCCTCCAGGCATGAAATACAAACTGACGACCTAGCTAAATGATGGGCCACCTTGTTTGTTGTTATACGTGTAAACACGAACTCTAAACTAGAGAAAAGAGGCATAAAAGCTCTAATATCACCACCAATAATAGGTAAAAAACCCAATTTGGTCCCCGAACTTTGTTGTTTTGACTCAATTTGGTCCCTAAACTTTTTTTAACCAAAAATAGTCCTTGAACTTTGGTGTTTTGACTCAATTTGGTCCTTGAACGTTGTTTTGACC